>WHVE01000502.1:0-99493 GCA_015178995.1 Trichophaea hybrida
TTCCAAAAAGACTGCCTTTTATCTTTGGCTGCTCTCTTCATTCCACATGGGGCTGTGGGCATTGAAATCCCCACAGATGACTATATTTCTTGACTCTAGGATTCTGTTCCAGTCTGCCTCTCTGGCTCTTCTGGTCGAAATCCTGTCATTTTTATCTTGAACTGTTCAATCGTAAGCGTTGACCACTGTGACCTTCAGTCCTTGGTTGTTGGTGAGTTGAAGGACCTGGACATCTCCTTGTCCTCCAAAGTTCCCCAACTTATCCATTTTGATGGGTATGTCGACTCTGACAGCTGATATTGTCCTTGTTGCTCTAATAAATATGAAGCTGGGATGACTGGTCTGGTATTCCTCCCCTCTTCCTTGATAAGCTTCCTGTAACACCACCAGATCTGTCCCCATCTCTATCCCTTTTTCCAATACCAAAATTGTACTATCCTTCCCCCTTCCACAGTTGGCCTGTAGAATTTTTACCATTGTTGAGTAGTGGGAATAAAATCTTCTGATTCTGGTTGCGTGGCTGGTACCTGGATCTCTTCTCTTTGTTTTCCTTTTCCTTTGTTGGATTTTTGGGCTTGGTTTTCCCCAACCTTCTTCTCTCCCTCCGCCATGGCAGGTGCCTTTTTCTCTTTCTCTTGTACTTCTTCTTCTCTGCCCAGAATTTGAAACCTCCCTCTTCTTGTTTTCTCACTCCAGGTGGTTCTCCCCTCCATGGCTAATCTGATTGCTTCCTGTTTCCTTGGACACGCATTGCTTTTGGCAACATGGTTTCCGTTGCAGTTAGTGCGCTTGTCCTGACTGTGGTTGCAGTTCTGTCATTTCGTTGCCCTGCACCCCATGACGTCGTACTGATGATGTTCCATTTTGTGTGATCCCGCACACAGCATGCACTTGACCATTCCCAGTCTGCCTCATTTGAATACATGAAGTCCCCATCCACAGCATTTTTGGTGGTATCTGGGCCTGCCCGAATGTATATCTCCACTCCGTGCCATACACCCGCTGCCCTCAACCCTTTCTCAAAGTACCTCTGTGCCATCTTCTTTTCCTTGAACGAGACCACTACCAACGAAGCCATTTTCTCACCGATTTTCTTTCTTTCTTTGACATCCGCACTCCTTGTCATCAGTGTTATTTACATAGGGATGACGATCCCTTCGGTTTCTGCCTGGATTTTCTGTCTCAACTTGTCCAAGCCTCCTGTCTTTTTGACTGCATACTGATCAAACCTTATGCCATGCATTTTAACTCTTGCCCAGGTTTCATTCTTCTCAATATCGATGATTCCCAGGTCTACCTTTCTGGCTACCATGGCAATGATGTCCTTGTACACTACAACCATGTCTGCCGACGCCTCTGGAGTTGCCATGGCCGTGATCGTACCTTTGACATTCATGTTGATCTGCATTAGCCTGATGTGGTAAGGGACACCTGCCTTGTGCAGTGCAATATTTGCTGCTGACAGGATATCCACGTCGCACCTCTGGGGTAGGGGAAGGGCGTTGTTCCTCCTGAACGTTACCCTTCTGTTTTCCACCAAATTCTTGTTTACTGGGATGGGTTTCATATCATCCTTTACGTCCTTCTTCTCTTCTGCATTCCTTCCTCTCGTGATGACCTGAAAACCATCTTTCTTCTTGTTGTCTTGTCCCTTCGCCGATATTGCTGCCTTCTCCACATATGTTGCCCTCTTCGGTTGTTGCGATGGCTGTTGCTGTGGTTGCTTCAGTTTTTTGACCTCTGCTGTTTTTGCTGCCTTTAGGTCCTTGACTTCCACTCTTGGTCCCTTGGGTGCATTTGCCGGTGCACTGCCGCTTGTCTTTGGTGGAGCGACAAGTGTTGGCCTGGCCCTTCCTTTGATCTGAATTACTGTCGGGGTCTGTACTGCCAGAACAATCGGAATTTTTCCCCCTGGTGGAAGCTTTGGTACATGCTTGGAGGCCGACAGCTCCGGTCTCTCAATCTCCATGTTCTCTGCTTCTATCACTCTGTTGGCAACTTCTTCCACCCGTTGCGACACTTCTTCACTCATTTCCATTTCTCCATGAGTGATCATCATCTCCACCTGGACCTCCTGACGTCTGTTCTATCTTTTCTCCTCCATTTCGGTACGTTTTCTATTTTCCCCCTCTTCCCTCACTTCTTCCGATTCTGTGTACTTTCTTTCGTACATTCCAAACAACTTTTTCACCATCAAGTCCATTGACTCGTTGCTGATTGGTTACTGCTGCATCCTTGACACTGTGGATTCCAACATGGTACGCATTGTCGCAATATCGTTCACCATCCGGTGTAAATTGTTTAGCTTGTTGTCTATAATCTCACCTGCATTGTAATAGACTTTCGCACATTCCGGCCATTCTTGGTTAAAGAAGTGATCGAGTTTTGCCTGAACATTGGCGACCACTGCCTTGCTGTCTCCCACTGCTTCTATCAACTTCTGCTGCGAGTCAACTGATTTTGCCGCTTCCACCCTGTCGCAGGAAGATTTATTCCTTTTTGGTGTGTAGAGGAGTTTACTGACTGACTTGTTGTGTACTGCCTCCTTTTTTTGTTGCGCAGCCTGCACTGTTGGTGACACTAGCTCCTCATCTGAGTTGTCGCTTTCTAATTGGTCATTGCTGCCACCCCTTCCATGAAGGAGGCCGGGGGGCAAAATATTCAGGGTCTGTGTGAATCCCATCTCCTGGTGATATCTGCAAGCGATAATGCTTCCTCCAGGCTGGTTGAACATGTCCATGGGCCTGCAGGGGAGCTGTTTCAGTGTACTTTCCAAGGATGAGAGGGGGGAAGAGTTGCTTTCCTCCTGTTGATCCTGTTCTGCTGTATCATTACCAACCGCCGTCATGGTGTCGTCTTCCTGGGCCATGTTTCCGATGGATTCATGGTCTATTTCTTCCATGTGCGTGTGTGCGGCTTCTCCTGGGAAGTATCCATAGTATGTCTCTTGGGTGGGAGTTGTGGGAACGTCCGTGGGGCAGGACCTATAGTTCGTTTGGGTTGGTGTAGTGGGCACTCCAGAAGGGAGTGTCCCATAATCAGTGCTGGTTTGGGAGTCAACAGGAGCTGTGGTACTGGCGCTGCTGGCAACTTCCTGGTTCATTTTGTCTTTGGCTGCCAGGAGCTTTTCGAGAAAAGCTTGCTTGTCGACTTGTTTGGAGGGAAGTCCAGACTGAAAAAGGCTGGATGAGGATATTTTTGAGTGCTTCTAAGGACTATTCTAACAGAATAGCTGAAATCCGAAGCCTAAAATTTCTGAAGATAATCGTTCTGATTGGATAAAAAGGGGCTTGGCAAAACTAAGCGGTGGTGGGGTGCGTTGTCGGAGGTGTGTGCTGGTCCAACTTGCGAGCTTTGTTGTGGTTGTCCTGTCAATGCATGATAAAACGGGGTGTCAACCTCGAGATTATCAGAATTGAAAGTGAAGGAAATCGCTCCAATTTCAAGTAACACCTTGGAATGAACAAGAGATAAAGATGGAGAAAGTTCACATGGTCGCACAGTTGTGTGTTGAGTAAGTACAGAGTTTTGTCAACATTTGTTCCATCTTGACATCAACCCTTTATCACCACATCCAACGAAGCGTATGACGGTCAGTTGGCTCTACAGACCACTGATCACAAAGAGAAAACCGATCTGTGGTATTAAGAATTGTGTCGATGAAGTTGAGGCAAAAAATTGGGATGTTCCATAGAAAAACATGAAGCTACTAGAGCGATAACATAAATCAACAGACTGTCCCAACCCTATGTACTATTTTCCACTTTATTCACCCAGCATTCCTAACTCTTGGATATTGTTGTGGTCTTTCAAACGGTTTTGAGTATAACAGGTGCGATGATGGGGAGAAGAAGACACTGTCTGACTGACTATGGTGGTGTTTCCCCCAATCCCGACGTTACAGCGTCGTCCCCAAACCTCCACTGACAAACACAACCAGTACTGCAGCATATCTGTTTTCTTTGATTAGTATGTGCTCATATAATGACTCAGAATAGCACTCACGCAGCCGTAGAAGCAAATATCTCTACTCTCCGTGCATTTGTAAGTGTACCGACGGTCAATGAAAATATCAACGTCAGACATCCTATTATGGCCAATCGTCTGCCCTCCCTCCTCTCAAAATATAGACCCACTATCGCGCCGACTAAAAGTATTGCGCAAGCAAGTACTGTAATTCCGTTCACGATCCAAATAATATATCGTTCGGAGAAGTAGCCCACAATATCCTCTTGTTGGGATGAGTTGGGTTTCCGCTGGCCGGTGGCACCACACCAAGATGTTAGCATCGCATGTTCTCTGTATCCGGGAGAACGTCTCCCAGATGCTCCAGTAAAAATATCGATGATCGGTCCTGTCCTTGCGCGGTCTTGAGGGCAACCAGGTCCTTCTCATTGTCGAAGAGATCGTAATCTAACCCCAACAGTGGACTGTTCCATTGAAACTATGTAACTCCTTCAGCCTCAAGTTTCAGAGCCTCATCTAGAGCTATCAGAACTAACATTTATGTCCACACACAAAAACGGAGTCGAGAATACGGTATCTAAACCGGCAAATACTCTTTCATCAGCTCTCGTAGCCTCTTAATCTTCCTCATCTTCTCCAGTGACGCAGCAGACGACGGAGAAGAAGCGCCAGCTTCCAAATCGGCTAAAAACGCGTCGTAAGATCGAGCAAGCAGGTGAGCATCGTCTGGCGCATGCTGCTGGGCCTTTAAATCTTCGAAATCGAGGCGGCTCAAATCATCCTCCAGAACCCGAAGTTCGGCTTGAAGATATAGTAAGTTCAGAGAGCTAAGACGGCGATAACGTCGATACACTGATTGTTCTGGGTCCTTGGAGATGAAATCTGCATATTTTGAGAAGCCATTTGGGTAGTCGCCATTTGGAATCGCCATTTCAGGTTGTCGTTTGGGAAGTGGCTGCTCAAGTGGCTATGTACTTAGAGGGTGCCAAAAGTCGGCCGCACCCATAAAATGCGAAAATTCAACACCTCCACCATAACAATAGAGAGGGATTCTAAAAGAGCAGCAAGTTAGAATAGGTTACCAGAGAAGGTTCTATGAAGTTTTCTCAGAAAAATATTTGTTGTGGAGTATCTTGGCATTTCTCATTGTGTGGGGAAAAAAGTCGGGTGCTCTTTGCCCTGTGTCACCGCGCCCCGAATATCCTTGTACCCTAGTACTTTTTAGAGTATCTCGTTCCAAGCCCCTCAGCTGATCATGTAGGAGTGATGTCTCAGTATCGGTGAAACTCGATGTGTTGGTTGTGCAAAAAGGCTTGACATGATATAAAAGCGGGGCACAGCTCGTCCTGATTAATGCGCGGGCGACTTACCTTAATCGCCAGCGGTACCATCTAGAATATCCGATTTCCTTCCTATATCTACTCAGTAATACCGGTTTTGGTGGTCTTACTTTAGCAATCCATCGAGACCCCCTGAGTTATGGACACTTATGGGCCGCCGCCCATCGGTTATATCGGCGAAACTGGCGATACCAATACTCCTTCAAGCCCGAACGAAGCTAATTTCGATTACGCGAATAACCCCTTCGCTTTTACCTAGGCAGTTGAATAAGTTTTTAATTCCCAAATCACTGGCCGCTTTCAAGGTCGTCGGAGGGATACTGGGAATGGAGAAGGGTCTTCAAAAGGATCTCGCGGCGGATCCTTCAATTGATGACCTATTCAAGCCAACCACCACTGCGAGAAGGTTTGGCAAGATTATGCAGTCTAGAGTCCCTTCGAAACTAATCCGGAGCGTTTGCGGACAGGGCACCTCACGCGCACGATCCCGAGGACGACTTCTATTCTTATGCACGAATTCGAATGCTTCCACCACCACCACCACCCCCAACCCTAACACCCACAAGTCATTTTTTTAGGTATACGTCATTATTCAGAGGCCTCGTATCGGGAGCTCTGAGACATGGCGGGAAATTTGTGGGAAAGGCGGCTGCTCTTGCTACACGTCAGAGCTCTGGGATACGAGGATTGATTGATGGACATGTCAAAAGCCTTGTGTTTGCCGATAATGGTTCAGACCGGAACATCATGAAGCAAGATTACACGCAGCGACATGGTATTGTCATAGACAAGTCTCCACAAGCCCGCGCAAAAGTCCCACTACCTCAAAAAGGCAAATATCTTCACATCATTGGCAGAACTACCGTTAGTTGGACCTTCGATGACAACCCATACCAAATCTACCGTCTCAAATTCGACGTGGTCTCCAGTTGCGCTCATGATGTCATCGTTGGGAAACAGTTCCTCGATCAGACAAAATCTCTCACTGATAACAACCATCGCCTGATTGCTATGCCGCCTCGCCCTCCTGGGAGCAATCTTGTGTCTATCAAGAGCATCGGAGAGTCACATGACAAGATAACCATGCTTGTTAGTGGAAAGAGGGGCAGGAAATTCCGAGCGCATTGTTTGCCCGACATTGGAGCAGAAGGCGAGGTCATATCAGAGGAATTCGCCAAGAGACATAAATTCAAACTCGAGCATTCCGACACAATCTTCGAGTTTGCAGATGGGACGACAGACGATTCTCTTGGCTGTGTCCGTCTTGACATGTTCTTTGAGGACGCACCCGAGAAACAAATCTCTCGCTATCTCGAAGTCATGCGTGACGGACAACACGATATTATATTGAGTCACCAGTTTGTCTTCGAACACAACTTATTCTCGCGCAAATTGCTCGGTTTGATCAGTGTCACTGGGCGGCTTGGTTTAAATGCGATCGCCTTTCTTCGAAAGTGGAGACAAGATGCAGGTGCAGTTTATGGGATCTCCTTAATAGTTATAGAGCTAATTGGAAACCCAGACCCCGCGGTTCGCAGCGGAATAGCGAACATCAAGCCTTTGCCATGGAAACGCGTAACATGAATGTAGCCAGGCAATCGAATGGACCATCCCATGCCTCTTCCGATGATACTCCGGCACCAGCGGTTCAGGGTTCGTCCCAGCCTGTTGCGTCCGCACATGCTACCCATCAGCAAGGAAACCATCCACCTTGGTGGAGAAGATTCTTTTGCTGAACAGGCAGTTCCCTTCACCATTTTGGCGGAAAACGTACTAAACCTGCCACGGAAATTCCACGAGATGTGATACGCTGACAATTCCCTAGTGATCTAATTATTTGGATTGTTTTCATGAATCATTTTAATGGTGAAGGGGGCTTCCGTGGTGACGTGACCTCTACGGTATTTAGATGCGAATCAAAGTCTGTAGCTTTGAGCTAGACACTCGTTTCAACTCACCTCCGACGGCATTCTCGACTGATTAATCGACTATAAAATGGCTAAAACACAAAACAACCGGGAGAGTATCCCCAACTGCTGATTAAACCGCTGAATTGGTTTTTTCTGATTTCATTCATCATGTATCGCTTTTATGTATCTAAAGAGGCATAGATGTACTATTGCCAATGGGATCTAGTTACCGAAGCATTGCTCTACTCGGGATAAAACCCAAATATCCACTACCTGAAATGACCAGAGCGTATGAAACCTGCTCGTACAGTATGAAGGTCTCGCTCGGGTACTGTGTCAAATTTCGAGTTCCAGCTCCATATTTTACTACAGCTCCAGATATCAGTCTCAAAATTTACCATCACAGAAGATTAGAAAAGGGCATAGTTCCATCGGAGTCATGGATTGTCACTCACTTTTTTTCTGCCTGTTTTGTTGCTTGAAAATCAAGAGTGGCAAAGGTTACGCAATAGTCGCCACCACTCACTTGTATATATCTCGAGTCTTTCTCCTTCTCTCTCTCTTCACTCTCTTCTCTCTGTACCTTAATCTATACACACGGTTCTCCCCTTCAATATCGCAACATGTCTCATTGTTGAAAAGTGAAGTGCAGACGAAGTCTATTGAACTATCGATCGGGTGAATCTATGCCTTTATATACAAGAGAGAGCCTGGAGGCTCCGCGGAAATACCGAGTGTCGAGGGTAGCGAGTGACTAATTGTGTATGAGTCTACTTGGCGACTCTTTGGAAACTCCTAGAACCTGCGACCTCATTCAAGTCCTTACAGTAACACTCAGGACTAAAGCCCGCAGACCGACACAGCGGTCAATATCAATTAATCCACCATCGATCCATCATCGATCTACTACATCCCACCACCCCCCAAATTTCCGCGAACCCAACAGCCCAAATGGAGCCGGTGTGTAACCATAACCCCTCGGCACTCAACATAGGACGGAACCGGTGCCATACATATACCCGGCGGCGTGCATTCCCGGGGGTGTCCATTTCAATCAATCCACCATCCATCCGCCATACCTCCCCGCCACCCCCACCACCCCCTCACTTCCCGCCACCCCCACCATCCCCGCCATCCCCGCCATCCCCGCCATCCCCGCACCCCCAAATTACACACACGCTCACTCTCTCACAACCCAGGGCGGCGGGTGGGCGTATAATCATAACCCCTTACGATCTTCGACGTTCATCGCTGGAGCTGGAGGAGGTGGTGGTGGTGGAGGTATTCTCGAAATATGGGGCGGAGGATGAGTACTGGGATGTGCAAGAGAGAAATGTAGTGGAGTGGGAAGCAAGTTACCGAGTCACAAAATTCCTTGATGATGGTGACAACGACAATGACGATGTGCTTCAGATAGTATCTACCCCGTCCCATTTCTGCAATCTCTAATCTACAACCCCCTCTCCCTCATCATATTTCATCCTGAAAAAAAGAGAAAAATATATACATCAAAGTTTTTTTCAAAAAAAGACAAGAAAAACAACTATGAACACCTCCCAAGCAAAAAAAAAAAGCACAAAATCCCTTATTTCTCATCATCGTATCTTTCATTTTGCACATCTCATTTTTCCCATATTATCATTTACTGCCTCTTCTTCTCCCCGCCCTTCCCCTTCTTCGTATAGCTCTCCACAAAGAACGCCACAAACAAATACGTCAATGGCGCAAGATATACACAATTCGTGATGGTCGCAAAGATCTCTCCATCATTGCTTAGACAGGGGGTTTGTTTATCGAGGTTGACGAAGAGGTGTAGCGCGGCGAAGGATCCGCCGATGATGAATTGTGTGATTTGAAGGGTGGTGAGAGATTGTTTGAGCATTCCCGGAACCCTAATGTGGAGCGCGGAGAGTGTGTAGTAGGTGTACATCAACGCGTGGATCAAGCTGTTGAAAATACAGAAGATCCAAATGGGTGGCGCCATATATCTATCATCCCCTCATTAGCTCCTCTCTCTCAAACTATCACAACAGAGTAACAACCTGATTCCAGCCCACATACAAATCATAGCACCCGCATGATGATACGTCTGTAACAGACTACTCTTCCTCCCCTTCAAAATAATCACCGCCGTATCAACCACCTCATAAAACTTGCTCAAATAAAACCACCACCCATACCACGCCAAAGCCTCCTCCCACAACCCCTCAATCTTTACCGCTCCCTCAACAACATCATCAAGAACAGTAGCAGTAGTCCCATTCCCCATCATCAACGCCCCCCGTGTCTCAGTACGGATCTTACACAGACTTCCGACAACATTTTGTAAACTGCTTTTGTCGAGGGCGTTATGCATTCCCCGCACCATCCCCAGGAATGTCCATAAGCTGTAGACAGCGAGGAAGACATTGTGTGCGACGACGAAGAGCTTGAAGGCGCGGGTGTTGGCGATGCGGTACGGTTTGCCGGTGGAGTAGTGGTTTGCGAGGTGTGCGGAGACGGCATAGACGGAGGCGATGGTGAGCGGGACGCGGACGTCGAGAAGCGCGGAGTAGATGTTTGATGGGATTGGGACATGTTGTGGGATGATTAGTGAAGGTTCGCCGGCGGCGAGGGCAGGGTGAAGGGTGATGGGGGCAGGGAGAGGTGTAGGGAGAAGAGGGACGCCATGGTTGATTGTTCGTTTGCAGAGTATGGGAGGAGGGGGAAGGGATATATGGAGGGAGGAATTGAGGTTGTTGTGGAGAGGAAAGACCAGGGGGGGAAGTTTATTTTTCTGTTGGGTGCTGGGTATGCACTTTCTCGTGACTTTTTAGGCGTGAGCGTTTATTTTGGGTTAGTGTGACCCAACCCCAACAAAATCCAGGAACCGCCAAGCCTTTCTCTACTGGCTACACAATGAGGCTTTTTTTTCGTTTGATGGGGGTTTACTTGTGATATCTCTATATAAAAGAATAAAGAGTTGCTTCTATATCTTCAATTCACCGTGAATTTATTATTCCCCCCATCGGGGGGGATTGGGAATATATTGTAGCCGCGGTGATGCGGTGACGGAGACTTGCATACTGTTGAGGATGTGCAGAGAGGTGTTGAGGTGCAACATTAAAGTTAGCAGCTCAAAGTGCCGACGTGAAACTGTAGCTTACGTGCTTGTGCGCAGGTTTCCCCACTTTATCGAGAAGGAAAGGCGCTGGGGAAAGAGGCTGGGACAAAGAGCGTCCGTTGAAACCCTGCAGTAGTGGCAATTATGTGTGACGCCGGGAAGGGACATGGGTCTTCGCTTCCGTTCCGAAACGAAGATACTTGATATATTGCCATCTGGAAGTTGGCCGCGTAAAACAGAGTAACCCAATTTGTAGCGCTGCTAAATATTGCCCATTTGTATGATAAATTTCGTACTTCCCTGAAAAGCCCTCCTCCCCTATCATCGGATTCTTGAACGACCTCGCGGACACTATGCTTGATGGAAGTGACGATCTCCTCCATCTTGACATTGCTTTAATGATGGCCGAGGCTGTGGGGTTTGCGGCACCGATGATATTGTCGCGGGGTGGGCTTGGGAATGTTTCTAGGATCACCTGGTTAGAGTTGGGGGGTTGAGTGCTGGCACTGAGACTTTCGTTTTGTTGTCGCTACCAATCAATGTCCATAACAAACTTTCTTCCCCCCACCAACACAGCTACCTCGGATACCCTTCCTGTTTTTTACGCAACCACCCGCCCACCATCTCTCGTACCAAAAGCTATGAGCAGCAGCAGACAGGATGGTCATCGGAGAACTGAAACAAACCGCAGCGGAGAGTAGCAAGGAAAGATGCGTCAGAACCTTCCCTCGGCATACATAAACAGAGAGATTATCAACATCTACCCGAGTAGTAAGGGCTCCTTAGAAGCCACTCCTCTCCCCTCCCACTGACTGGCTTTATACTCCAGTGACGATACTGTTGAAGATCTTGACGTGTCGGAGGTGAATATTGTCAAGGCCCCGCCGAGTACGTGCAGGATGAACTGCAACGAGGTTACGGAAGAAAGATCGAATCTTGCTGGTGAAGAATATGATCCTCGTTGTCTATCTTTACGAACTTTAACGTTCGAGAGTCTGGCGAATTCAGCTCACGACGCAAGAGATAATTGCCAAACAAAAGGAAGATTTCTGGTAGTCGATGGAGGAGATGAAGACCAGACTGTACAGGGCGGCTGAGGGATTCGGGTCATCCACGACGAGCCTGGGCTGGTGCCAGGCCAGTTGCGATAAAACAAAGAGATAACGGCCAAATTTGAGCACTTTAAGGCCTGGATCGAGACACAAGGCTACAGAATCAAACGTTTTAGATGTGATAACGGTACCGGAGAATACAATAACTAAACCTTTCTGGATGTCCTTGGCAAAGTTGGCATCAGTTACGAACCGTCACCACCGCATATGCAACACAAGAACGGGGTCTCTGAACGGATGATTCGGACATTGAATACTAAAGCTAGATGCTTACTACTTGATGCTAGCCTCCCGATGCATTTTTGGGCGGAGGCTGTCAGCACTGCCTGTTATCTCTCCATCCACTAGTCTGGGTATGAAGACACCCTACGAAATGCTTCATGGCAGTGCACCTAAAGTGCACTATCTTCGGAGGTTCGGATGCACTGCATACAAGCATATACCGAAGTCTCAGCGTACGGACAAAAAGTTTGGCCCAAGATCACAGCTTTGCATGATCGGCTATATCCACAAGACCACCAAGATCTGGCGTCTATGGGATTTTTCAGATAGTACCAATAGCCATGGTCGTGCTATTGAGTGTTCCAACGTCATTTTTTAATGAGCACGAGAATGCATACGGGCCATCCGCATCCGATTCTCAAGTCGAAATCGATGACACGAGTGTTAAATTTCCGGATGACGATATCCCGGAGGAGGACACTGAACCGTCTGAGGACGAAGAATGTATGTTGATCTATTGCTGTTACTAATGCTGGAATGCCAGCTGGAATCCGTACCCTGGTCTGCCAGATGACATTACTGTTCCATCCTTAAGACTTCGTTCCTGCACCCTAAGATTGATTCTTATGATGCTAATCTTATTTCATTTAGACTCCTCCACATATATAGGTGGACTTGGAGCTTCCTATGCATATGTGCTCCGCTACGCGTGTGGTCAGTTTTGTCGGTACTTATATGTGTGACAGGATATTTTGTTTGTGACGAGCCACTGCTGGATGGCCTAGGCTCGCCGCTCTGTGTCTTGCACTAAGACCATTCTACCTTGCATTAAACTAATTCAGTGGTAGGCTCGTCAGGTTTCCTTCGCTTGTCCGGGCTCGTGGTTTTTATATGATATGGGGAGCCGCTAGTAGCCCCAGGCTCATCGTGAATGGCCCGAATCCCTCAGCTGCCCTATATAAGTCTTGGACGATTGGTACTAGGACTGGGAAGACATCCGCGACCAACACTGGTTTCCTGAAGCGAAGGGGATTCTAGTCAGCGCATTAACCGAGAATTCTCTCCCGGCTTCCACCATCTCGTACTATTGTCGAAATGTTCAGTGTTGGCACGAGACGAATTGTCCAGGGCTCTTTCCCGAGACCTTGGCACGAGCAAGACGAGACTTCTACAGTTGCAGGAGCCTACCCAGGCGTTACGGAGACTAAGACCGATATCTTTAGATGGGACAAAATCAACAAGGTTGCACACACCTATGCAAGGACCCTCGATAATGTGTGTGTGCGCATATGCTGGTGAGCGTGCCCTGCAGTCCCGCAGGAGAAAAGGAATAGCGCAAAGGCAACTATCTCTGACCTGCTGGAGGCGGCTGGCAAAAAAGGGAGTGGAAGACATCTACTCGCCGGATTTTCAAGTTATGGGACACCCGTAACCCTAGCCCAGGCCTAGTGGCGGCGCTTAAAATGACTCTGGAGCTGGGTTAGGGTTCTGGGTGTCCCATAACTTGAAAATCCGACGAGTACGAGGAGACAAACCTCATTGCAGTATATCGCAAAAGGTTCGTAATGCAGGGTTGACGTGCGGTCCTGGACGTAGAGGGCAAGGGGTTTACCATCCGACGCTGGGTTTCGTGCGAAGACGCTGTCGAGATCTAAGCTAATCTCTGGCACAATTGTTGCGGCTACTAAACTTACACTTGGATCGTTGGGCGAAGAGGTGACCAAGGAGATTGGGAAGATACCCCAGAACGATTTCTGAGAATTCGCGAGATATTCCAGGACTCCGTAAGTGATGACTTGTGTATAACCTGATGGCCAGCGAAGGATATATCGACTGACAGAGTGCTCACCTAGACTTGCAAATAACATCCGAGTCTCTGGTTCTTTCACAAAATCTACCCTCGTTGCTATATTGATTCAATATAGAAAAACCCGAAGATACCACTACTGCCTTATTATGGATGTTGAAGGGGATTATTAGGAATTATATATACAAACTCTAGCACGAGACTTCCCGGGACCACGAGACTACAAGCCCACATTCCGGGCTCTCGTCTCGTGTATTTGCAACAATAATGCTTTGAAGGTGACTGGTAACCAAGCTGCCATATGTTCAACCTCGAACAAGTGGATTCCGCAGTCGAATCCCTCCTCCAGATCGTTTGTACTTAGAGGAAATTGTCGCCTTTCTCAACCGGTAGCGCCGAATGGGTTTGTTTCGCATGCTTTGAATTTGTTTTTGCGGTCGGGTTGTGTCTTGTGAACGGTATGCGGTTCGTTTTCGCTTAGACTTATAATCCATCTTTAATACTTTCACCAGTATGGGCCTGTTAAGGAATATCTGCAAGAGTTAGAGCGGGAGGGGGTTGATGGCACACGGATAAGATTGGTTACCTGGCCTCTATATTCCCCAGTTCTCAACCCTATTGAGAATGTATGGGCTATTCTGAAAGTGAAGTTTGAGGAACTCTATCCTGACCTTACAACTTCCGGGGTTCTAAGGAAGAAGCAGTAGATGCCATTAATTATGCGGTCACCCATTGTTGGAAGATACTTCAGGAGCAAGAAAACATGGCTTTGTTTGGCTGGCTGGAAAAGCATGCCATGGAGAATTAGGGCTGTCGACGTCATTGAAGTGGATGGATGGCATACTAAGTATTAACTTCGAGTTTATAAATATATTCGATTTTTCTCTCTTGCTAATTCCATTGACACGGTTATGGTGCCCTGTCTTTGTTAAAATACGGCGCTACGGCGCTGTGCTACCGTCAACATCGTCAACGTGCATTAAGTTTCTGTATTTCAGTGTACCAAACACATCTCGTACTGAAATCCAGTACTTCGCTCGTGGCTGCGTTCGGCTCCCAGTCGCACTCGATGTCGTATTGCTATCTGTGCTCGACTCCAAGCTGCGCTCGACTTCTAGCTACGCTCAATGCCTAGCTGTGCTCAGCTCTATTCTCTCGAGTACATGCTCCAGGTACGCTCGACTCCCAGTTACGCTCGATGGCATGCCTCCAGCTGCGCTCGACTCCCAGCTGCCTTTCGATGGCATGCTCCCAGCTGCACTCAAGAGGAAGCTCTCGGAAATGTTTGCCGGGTGTAAAACAGGAATTTGGCCACAGCTTCAGAACGGCTTGGTGGATTCGCGATCCGCAAACTGGAGCATTTAGAGCTTATTGATTAAATTATTTGGAGTTAACAAATGTGTTGATTGGAGGAATATTAAAGAAGTTGGCATGGGTGGATGGATAGTTTACCAAGGGGATTCCATCAACTGCATCATCTACTTATGCCAACTTTATCAATATTCATCCGATTAAGATGCTTGTTTGATATCAAATGGCCTAACTAATGAATACAACATGCCTGCGTAGTCAAATCTTGCATAAGTCCACTTTTCACTGTTGCATTTGACCCACCGCTCCCAAAACATGAATTTGGCCACCGCTTCAGAACGGCTGGGCGGATGCTGGGTCTGAGAAGACGAGCAGTTAGAGCTTATCAAGTAGATTATTTGACGTCCAAAAACTCACCTTAATCAGAGAAATATGCATGAAGTTAACATGGGTGGTGCATAGTTATGGTCGGGCGACAAAACAACGTGAAATGACTAATGGGAAGAGTTCACAATTAGAAGTGATCGACAACTCATCAAAATTCAATGACAAGGAATCTTTTGAGTCATCTTTTCAATAAATAACTCGCCAAATTAAATGTTTTTGGTACCAAACTATTTCCACAAACTCTAATGTCAACCTGATCAAGGACATGCAAGACTGTGAATATAACATTAGGTGTTAGAGAAGATATTTATTGCCCTGGAGCATTTGATGTGGTGCAAATGGTTGCTTTTCTGTCATTCGTGTTTTATTGTCGCCTAACTGTATTACAATGGGTTTGTTTGTTTGAATCATATTGTATTCGGCCGCTTGCGGCCATGACATATTCTAGAACCTTTTCCACCGCACATCCCCAGTGTGAGCATTGGGTGTCCCCGCAGCCCTCTTGGGTCCAAGTCGTACGTTTCCTGTCTCCTTCTCCCCATATTCCGCCGGACAAAAGAAGAAAAAAAACAAAGGAATAACTTTTCTTAACTACATTTTCCACCCTCCTCTACCCTTCTGCCCAAGCTCCCTCCCTCGTCCCCGTGACCTTTCCTACTTCCGTATCCCGAAGGAACTTCAGCACCGCTTTGACCGCCTTGTCTGTGTCGAACACCTGGGACATAGGAACCTTTATTTTCTCCTGCCACCCACACTTTTTCTTCAACCGTCTCCAAAGGTCATCCTGCTGTCGCTTCCATCTTTTTGTTAGGGGTTTCCCCTTAGCATGCGTATGAAGTACATCAGGCTTAGTCTCCCAGGCTTGCCGTTATTCAAAGATGAATCAACGGTTAAGATCACACCCCTGAGGATGTCTACTGATGAGTTAGCAGACGGCTCAACATAGCCGGGTGAAATCCCCATAATAGTCTATGCTACAATACTGCGTCTCAGCATAGGGAATAGCTACCCAGTGTGGAGACAGTACGCACACTCGATCAGACAGTAATCTTGGGAGTAAAAAACCCATAGTATTGGCCAAGGCATGGGACACACCAACCATACTGCCGAAGCAATGTAACTGCCAAGCAGGGGTCTTCGGATCAGCTGTGCGTTACGGATCAGACCAGTGTTATCTTCGTTATCATGCTAATACTGGGACAAACCATACCCGTGCTTAGCTTCATGGATTTGGTTGGACAAGCGATATTATCTTAGTATGCGGGACTTTGCTATCTCTAGAGCTAGAATAAGCAAAGGAGATAAGCTAACTGCGCCCCGGTAGTTAACTCTACTTAAAAGATAAGTGCTTGGATCTAGACTGTCGAAACCCAGCTCTGCCGTGTTTACAACACGATAACTGAGAGAGGGCACCCCCTACGGGGAACACGGATAAGACCCGATGACACTAGGTACGTGGCAATGTATGGGTTGGCAGCTCATTAAATCATTGATCACTATTCCACTCAATACGAAGAAAGATAACTAATACGAAGTAATGGTCCGATATGTATGTCAGCAACGTCATAACATGCAGGATAACCTTTGGGAACTCCTGGTGGGGGCTTATGCAACCACACGTTGTCAAACGGAACTCTCCACAGCTAACTACCGAGATCGGCTCTGAAGCAACGATCAGATGTTATGTGAACACCCACTACGGTGGACTGAGTGTTTCTGAGATAGTACTATACACACACATCATAGATTACAGAGAAGTACCGTCACCCCTTAGCAGGATGGTTTGATGCGGAAATACTCATCTATAAAAGACCACCTTAAACCCACGAGTTTAAACACAACGATTCAAGCAACAGTCGAACAAACCACAGTCAGAACACAACAGCGGAAAACCACCTGAAATATTATTAAATTAAATACCTTAAGAATATTCACCAAAACTTTTATGTCTATTTCAAACGACCAGAAGATTCTCTTCGCTCGCATCTTGCACGCCCAAGCTAACACTCGAGCCAAATACGAACACCTCGCACGATACCTTGTTCGTCACAACCTTTGGGAAGAATACTACCACTACTTCCATACCGGTGAACTTCCTTCCCAAGTCATCTTTGACGAGTCATCAGAGGATTACCTCCAAGACAGTTACGACTTTTAAACACAGGGCCATACTGCAATAGATGCCCGTATTTATACATACCTTACAACGACGTAAATGCGTCACGCTAGAATTCCATATCTTTGGTTTTGTCATCATTATTAAAATACGCATTTACCAAGAGACAAACCAACGATATCGATAAACCACTAAATCACATCTAGCTGCAGTATCCCCCTAACACTTTTGCACCACTTAAACAAGTGGTGCCTTGTTTGTCTTTTGTGTCCGCACCACCAGCACTCCTGACTTTCATTCTTTTTTATGCGTTCCAGAAACACTCCAGTGAGGGCGTGACCCACCTTCAACTGAAAGTACCTTCCCGCTATTTTCTTTTTGGCCTCCCCCAACAGCATATGCATCCTCCTCTTTTTATTCATTCTATAGACTGACTTTTTGCTGTTGAACTTGGCCTTCCACCACTTTTCTGTGTCTTGCCATTTGGCCTCGGTAACCTTTCTCTGTACCCTGGCCATAGACCATCCTCTGTATTTTTCTCTCGGCTCCAGCGCTTCTCCATCTGCGTTTTCTGCCGCTGCCTTTGCTGCTTCATCTGCCTTCTCGTTGCCTTCAACACCCTGATGAGACGGAACCCACCTGTACTCCAACTGAGCACCCTGTCCCGCTAACATGTTGTTGAATTTAACACAGTCGATCGCCATTGTTTGTCCTGGTCCTAACTGCATGTGTTGGACTCTTTGGATGGCTGTTGTTGAGTCGGAGAAGATGGTGATCTTTTCCATTTCCTTTGTTTTGCTGGTTTCGACTGCTTTGAGTAAGGCCCTTAAGATGGCGTAAACTTCGGTGTCAAAAACTTCTTTCTCCTTTCCTAGGTAGCTCTTCTCGCTTCTCCATTCCTCCTCTTCTTTCCATACCACTGCGCTACCTGTTTGCTCGTTCTCAAGTCTTGATCCATCTGTCCACAGAATGAGCCCTTCCTCCCTAGTATGCGCGTACTTGAGAGCCTCTTTCTTGTCCAGGATGAACACCTTTGCGTCAGCTTTCAGATCAAATTCCGGTAGGGTGTTCTGTTCTCCCTTCCCTTCTATCCCGATCGACTTTCTTAATCTTGATGCCAGTTTGCTGTTCCCTTCCATGCACTCTCCTCCACCCCTTCCCCCTGGCATTTCCGATAATCTTTTGGCAAACCGTCTGACTCTGTTGTTGAGAAGCGATATTGCCGGTCTTAATCCTGCCTCCTTGACAAGCGGGACTGTAGGTGACGACTTGAACATTCCAGTGGTTCTTCTTGCGGCAACGTTGACCAGCTTCTGGATTTCGAACTGTCGTATTACAATGGGTGAATTGTATCAACTCCAGCATCCACTCAAGCCAACTCCACGAATATTTTTCCGATTAAGATGCCTGTCAACGTTAAATGATCTACTCGATGTGCTCTAAATGCTCGCGTTCTCAGGTCGCGAATATACCATACTGTTGTGAAGCGGTGACTAATTTTGGTGCGCTGAAGCCAAATCCATCAAAAGCTGGTGCGAGTGCAGCTGGGAGTTGAGTGCAGCTAGGCGCATAGCACTGAGCGCTGATTTGAGTTGACCGCAGATGGGAGGAGTTGAGTATAGCTGGGCGTATGGCATCGAGAGCAGCTGGGAGCCGAGTGCAGCCGGAACCAGTACTGGATTTTGGAACCCGTGCGTATTGCAAACTGAAATCAGTTCTGAACGCGGCGACTAGGCTAGAAATGCTGTACTTGCGGCTCAACACCGTTCGTCTGAACTTGCCTCATGGCGGGAGCTGCCGTTATCGTGGTGAGATGCAGGATCCCGTAGGAGATACTGAGGCACCGTTGAAGAATGCAATGCCGATCACATGTTCTTGAGTATCACCATTGACCTGACCGGTATTGTTCTGACGCTCAAACGGCTGTTTAACCAGATACCTTCCCACCTGTCAATGTTCGTAATTACATTTATGAGTTCCAAAGTTCAGTTTCGCTACCTTTTTTATCTCTTACCTCCGTATTTCAACATTCCAAAGCTCCCCAAGTATTAAAAAACCCATACCAAACATCAACGGCAGGATGGCCGAGTTGGTTATGGCGCCAGGTTAGGGTTAATAGTCTTAACACAAACTCCTGGTTCGGGGGGTTCAAGTCCCACTCCTGTCAGTATTTCTTTTTATTTTGCTGCGATTTGGCGAACGCTAGTGGGATTAGCAGTAGAGTTGTTTCCCCGATCTTTGTCCTATGTACCAAGTAGGTGGTGTATCTCGGTTGCTATACTGACACTGTCATCATAGGATCCTTGAGTAGCGTAAAGACTCGATAATAAATCTCCGCATCGTCATCGCCACCCTGCCAGTGGGAATGAATCTGGCTTTGTACATGTCATCCAGGATTTATGGCGCTCTGGCGACGTTTTCGCCCAACACAAAGTCCACGCGAGCCGGGTTTCCTAAAACTCTTCCCTTTCATTTGGATAACTTGACAGGCCAACTAGATTCTGAAGTAACCGGGTGGTTTCTACTACCAAAACGAAGACTTCGATGAGCAGCCGCTTCACGGCACACGGGCAAGTCGGTCGGAGCTCTCTTCTGCCGAACCAGAACTTATATCCCTAGACTGTTCTTAAGCTAACACCTACCTACCTTGGACATAAGGTTATTCGTACTATATCAACCACTGACAATTCCTTCCACTCCCAATCAGCCCGACGCATGGGACTCCTGACATGAATACACCACCAATGGACTGCTGATAATCGAATAGTTTCTAGGACTGCCTACCCAACGACAAAAAAGAAGCAGTTTCAACCGCGAGATCACCCGCAGAAAGAGGCCGGATTGCTACAGGGTAACTACTAACTGATTGATGTTAATAACGATTTCGTAGACTTTGATGAGAAAGCTGTTCTCATGATGATTTGAGTGGTTCGGCGTTATTGACGGCTGTATTGATAGGTATGTCAACCCATGTTGCAGCATTGGTGGAGAGCCTTTCAATCTAGTCCGTCCTACAAACATGCAGTCTTGCAGAGAGAGAGAGAGAGGGAATGAAATTGCTTTTCTTTTCCTGACGATACAGAACCCCGTCGGGGAATCTTTTAAGTTTTCTTCAATGTGTTGGTAAATCTAACGAGGATCATCTAGTAAAGCAGATAGAGACGAAGAAAAAACAATACCCTACTCGTCGAATTTTCAAGTCTCCGGACACTTCATTTTAAGCGCCCTTGGCAATACATCGATTTACAATGACTATTCATCAAAATTACCATGACTACACATCAAAGTTGAAATGACAATAAAGCCAAAACCAAATGCAAGAAGAAATGAAGTCAAGAAACAAGTACTCTGCCACTCCACCATTAAATGCATGGTGATTCAGGCCCCAGGACACTATGACAGGTAGTGAGATCTCGGATTTATCTAATCTTATCAGAGTCATCTAATCAATGACTGGGGTGTTCGGAGACTTGAGAATCTGATGAGTACCTAGTTCTCGACAACATCAAACTCTCCGGACCAGTATCATCACCACCACCTCCTCCTCCTCCTCCACATCTACCTTCACTACCTCTACCTCCGTTTTTAATCTCAATTTCACTGTCAAATTACATTTATATTTGGTAACTGAGACATAACGGTATGAAAGTAGGACTCCGTGGCGCAAGGGTAGCGCATCTGATTCCAGTCCAGAAGGTTGCGCGTTCAAATCGCGTCGGGGTCATTTTTTTTCTGTTTCTTTTATTTTTATTTTTGATCCATTAACTCCATGTTTAACTAATCGGTGTAGCATCTTTAGTAGGTTTCTTGGGGTGTGTAAATCGTTCTTGATGAAGGAGCTTATTGGTGACGATTTAGAAGCAATTCGTTAACTCCAGCGCTGTAGTTCGAGTTGACGGGTGATAGATAGTACCAGTACTTTAAGTAAGCAGTAGTAGTGACTTCAGAACATATATATTTGTCACCCCCAGCGATGCCGCGTATTACCAGTGAAGCATTACTCACGACTACCGGTTCTGTGATTTCAAGAACATCCCTTCCGACTAGCGATTACATGTAGTCAGCAATGGAAATCATTGCGATTAGCTGTTGTGCCGCTACTACGACTGGTCACGATCTTGGGTCCAGTTCGTGGACGGTGAGTTGTGTTTTTAGCAGCTGAGGGTGGTTCTGGTACCGGCAGTTAAAGTGCAAAGTTCTTGAGGTTGGAGTTAATTCAGTGTATTTATTGGCATCTGGCATGGAGTTCGAGTGATTGAGTGAGGCAAGCAGAAATATTTCCACAACTCGAATACCCGGTAGTGCACTTGCCCATGAAAACGAGGGAATATCTCAAGTTATGATTAATAACAAGACAAGAGCAATATAGGACAAGGATAAGATCACGGACCTCACAGTGAACAAATTACCATCATAACTATCTGTCAGCAACAGCTGTTCTATCAAATCATTGAAAAGACTTTATAGGTTTAATCCCCTGAGCCTCTACTCAATTACATGCATACTAATCTGGTGGGCTTGAGATGATAAGTTTCAATGTAATAATCTGCTGAACGACACTGTTCCAAATCAATCTTCATAGACATTCCCATATGCAAGTCAGGCTATAAGCCTGGCCACCGCAACCTTCCACCACTCTGAATTGATTTCATTCACCTTGTTTTGTCAGTACAAATTTTACTCCGTACCGTCTGTTCTTTTTCTGCCGGGATTATACAGCCCCCACGCCCCGGAGAGCCGTATGATTACAAAATCATATGCGCCGTATCAAGCGGGTGCTAAATCTTCACCTGCTCGGAGGTTTCGCGGGGGCACGGGAGGGTCAGGGTTGGAACGGGGATGGCGAAGTTGCTGCTTATAGAGGAGGAGCGGCCGCGGGGCTGGATGGGATGACTAGAGAGGGCGGGGATTGTTGGTTGTTGTCAGAATTTGAGCGGCTGACGGAGTAACCTCTTTACAGGTACCTCCTCCTCTTTTCGAGCTGCTAGACATATAAGCACGATTTCCATACACTCTCATTTTCATAGGTTGGGTGGGCTTACTGTAGCCTGTACCCTGAGCCAGTTCGCTGGACAGGTTTCCGGAGGTCCCCCACTCTCTTAGGTGCCCTCCAGTCCCTCCTTCTGGTCGTCTCCCTTCCGCTCTTCTCCCCCTGCTTGCTCCCCTTCTGCTCCTTGATAACCTTTCATGTCTCTGGACTGACTGGTAAGGTGTGTTTCGTCATAGCTGCATATGAGAGAATGACTGCGTCCACAGGAGGGATTCTGTCTTGGATATCCCATCACCAGTCGGCTTATTTCATCTCTAAGTAAGCCCTTAAATCCTCAGGGGGTTTCTCCCGGAATGGTGCATATACCGTGTGGGGTCTGTAACATCGTTGCTTCAGGATATACCTCGCGCATTCCATGATATCTCGGAAGTAGAATGTGCGCTTCTTGTGGGATATCTCTAAGATTTTCTCTCTCCAGCATGGCAATCGTTCCTCCATCTAGGAAAGGTTTTTGTATATAGTTTTGCCGGAAGAGTATGAGAATCGCTCAGGGATCTTATAGCTGCCTTCGTTGAAGTGACGTCGGATATGGTTTTTGGAGGTGTGTGATTCGATGAACCACCAGGCCTGAAGGAATTCCTTGGGTGAGATGAATGGGGGATCCCGTTTGAGGCCTTGCCAGACTGCCAGTGCTTGAAGTCAACAGCTCCGTGCGCTTGGACGGCTGTTAGGTGGCGTGTGATTGTATATCCATTGTCGGGTTGAAGTCGCCTTTAATGTCTCTCCCGGCGCCCTAAACAGCTCAAAAGCGTCCCCACCGTCGCGGGCAGTAGCGTGAAGCTCTTCCTCGGAGATTTCGAAGGTATAGTTTATCCAGACGATGACTTTGATGGCGGTCGGGGTAGGAAAGTTGTGGGAGGGGAGGTTTTGGACGAGGAATTGTGAGTTGTGAGAAAGCGAAGGTGTGGCGCGGAACGGATGACGAGGAGGTTCGGCGGCGGCGGCGGCGATGGAGTAATTGGTTCGATAGCGGGCTAGGGAGGCGTGTCTTCCGGTGTGCTGCTGCTACCACAAACTAATCTTCCAGTCACCCTGGATTGTTTGACACAATCGTCATCGTGGAGGCAGCTCGGGGGTCAAGCCGAACCCAGTATTTCGACACAGCTTATATATATCTCTACCTTCATTTTATTTTGCTTGATGATTTTATACGCAGATTTCAGCTGCACCTTGAGTTGATTAGAGGCTCTCATGTCGTTCTGCCAGCCGACTGCGATCGGGATTCTGTAGCACCTCGTAAAGTAGCGGCTAACCCGCTAGCTAGTAAACCACTCCTAGTCTCCGGAAGTGGCTCCAAAATGCTAGGATCAGCTACTGCCCCAGAATCAGCAATTCCTCTGCTGTTTTCCCAGAGAACTATCTGATTCTGCCATGTTGATTGAGTTGCGGATAGTCGAGGCATAGATTGGAACAATCGTGCCTAGCCTAGTTAACGAGCTGCAGAATGTTAGTGATGAGTGGTGAATAAGGTTCTCAGTGTACTTACAGCGACTGTCTCCACATAGCTAGGTAGGAAGGCACCGGTCCTTCGAGAAGAATATGCTCACTACGCAATCTTCAATACCACATTCTTTTCCATTTCGTTCCAATTTCACAATCACTTGAGCCAAGTGATTAGGTTTTCGTTTTTTTTTTAATTCCGACATAGCCGGATGAGGAGAAAGACCATTAAAAACTGCAACGATAAAAGCCCATAGAGATCGTGGGTTAAACCAACGGTTGTGGCTGAGGTTCCGCCGGCCATGGGATCATCTTCCCAAAGTTGCTCCCTTTTCTTTTCCTTTCCTTGTGTTTGCTTGTTTTGGGAGCGGCCAATCTTTTACATTTTCTTTGTCAGAGGGGAAGAAAGGGTAGATGCAGGGGATCTCCACCACCTAGCCAGCTCGTCCGGAGGCGGAGGGGAAAGTGGGTTCTGTCATACTCTAATTAGAGTGAATACAGTATGAATAAAATAAAAAACATCTTCCCAAACGATGTAGAAGAGGTTCTCATCCCCTGCGGCTCATCGATTTACGATCCAAAACCCCAGAACAAGTTCAAGTATGAGTTTTGCTCTCTCAATTCTTCGAGGAGTGTCTTCAACTTTGCATACGTTTCCTTCGAAGTATCTTCGATTTTCGGCAAGTAGACAGCTGATGAATCAGGAAAGATAGACTCGCTCAGCTATAGAGACTAAGACTGACCTTCATTAAATTAGTAATAGGGGTAGCTAGAAGCTCGATGCTTAACTTACAGTATGGAGGGCCAAAATATGAAGCCCCGGCAACGTTATTTGCTTGGAGGGGGCCAAGTTGCCCTAGAATAGTCGATATTTCCTCTAAGATACTTACCCCCCCTAACTTTCTGGTTACTGCGCAAAGCCTTCATCCACGTAGATGGGCCTTAACCTGAGGCAGCATGAATTTATTGCCAATCTTAAGATTGGCATGCTTAGTAAACGTTCGCTAGATTCGGGAGATTTTAGAGTTTTAGTGAGTGATACACAGTAAGAAAAAGGTAAAGGAACAGATGTAGGTAGAGCCATTCTTTCATTTAACCATGGTGACAGTGATGGAAACGGTAGCCGCAAGTGGGCCTTGCGAACGAAGAGTTTAAGTTGTTGACTGATGATTGGAATCCTCAACTACAGAAACTTGGCTGAATGTTTGCTGTGAGTCGGAGGAGAAAGATCAGAAGGGGAATCTATTAGATAGTTAGTCTAACCAAACACCCTAAGTACCCTAAATCTCAAGGAACTAACTAACCTCCCCCTTTCCCCCTTATATCTTTCAAAAATTCAACTTAAAATCCTAAGTCCTTTGATCCCAGATCCACCCGGTAGATAGTGGAGGTGACTCGTCCAAGTGCGGTAATGCTGGCCAGTGCACGCCGTTGTCTAGGCAGCGGATCGGAGTTGCGAGGATTTCGTAGGTTTCATGCACCTGGAAGTAAATGGCAAGAGAAGACGCGATCGAGATGGGTTTATGGTATGTAAACTCAGGGTTAGGCCTCTTTCCCCCCTCTTTTTGAACTCCTTCACAACCTTCTGTGCACCTGGTGCCTCCAAACCACCCCACCAGCTTCTCGGCCACAGCATCCTTAGTTTTATCTACTAAGCGTTATAAGTTAGTGAAGACAAATACAAGATATCTGGGATACTTACTGTTGGCGAAACTATTTTGTAGAGTGGGTTCATCTTCGTTTGTTTGGTAGGTTGTAATGGGGAGATGAAGATGGTAGGATAAGAGAGTATAGAGAGAGGCTGAATATCCACTTGAGGGAGTAAGACCATTAACAGCCGCAAAAACAGAAGACTTGCAATCGACATTTCAAGCCTGGAAATCTTAATAATGAGAAGAATTCTCCTTTCTTCACATAATTATGGCTATAAGGAGCTTCTTGCTCTTCAAAATTCAAATTCCAGATGCATATTGTTCCCAACTCAGAATATAGAGATCGTCGGTTCTACCATTCTTACACCTCCTGAGGTACGGCCGGTAAGCATGGCTCATGAGATTGGAAGCCTCCACTGCATGCTAACCATGGCCAAAAAATTTTCCGTAAATAGGGGGAGGAGGGGGAATTTATGCAGCAGTTAGTTAACGAACCCAAACACCCCAAACACCCCACCAACTACCTTTCTATTTTCCCCCTTAGTGAATCAAACCTTTCTTCTGCAATCCCAACGCCATTTTTCTCTCGTTAGATCACCAACCGACCGCAACGGTGAAGGACTGGCGGTTGCTGGTATTGTAGGTTGCAGTCTGCTTCAAGACAGAGGGCCCCGGCTGGCGGATATCGTGGGGTGGTGGTGGAAGATACATGCCACTATCTAGGCATGTGTGTCGGAGATTGCGTAGTTGCGAGGTACATGTACCTAGGTGTGAAGTAGGAATGAAAAGACGAGACACGATTAATGGTAAATGTGTCTTGGGGCTCATTCATTGATCGTAATCTTCTCCCCATCCTCCAAGTACTGTGTGAGTGGCTGGTGTATTCTCAAGAACTTCTCTACCTCCCATTCTGTCTCGTCGAGTGGTAAAATTCGCCGCGACCTACTTCTTTCTTCCAGTGCTCGTCCTGTGCAATGGTGTGATAATTTGCAGGAGGAAATTGTTGGGTGGTGGTGGTGGCTGGGATACACCGTTGTCTAGGTACGGAGTTGCGAGGAATTCGTAGGTTGCATTTACCTGGGAGTGAAGTGGCAAGGAAAAGAAGAGAAGACGCAGTGAAGATGGGTTTATGGTATGTGAACTCTGGGTTAGGGTGAAAGGAAAATGTCGCTTGTGGACTTGTCGTGGTGTCTGAGTAGACTTTTGGTGGTTGTAGTCGAGGAGGGGGAGGGGGAGGGGGAGGAAGAGGAGGGGGAGAGGACTTGGTGATGGTGGTGACGGATGTAGGGGTTTGTCAAACAGCACATGCAATGTGACAACAAACTCATATACCTGGCAGACAGAAGACCGAACGGCTCAAAGTACAACACTTCAGTATCGTAATGCAATCGCTGCGTCAATTGTCGTTTCCTCCATCCCTCTCCATAACCCATCACTCGTGATGCACACGATTTCTGCCTGACATTTACCAGTTCTACGAATACATACACGGCAGAGTACAAGTTAGTGGAGTTGTGTTGCACAGCGTCTGATATGTATGATTTTTACCGTGATAAGCAAAAGACGGTCCCAATCAGGGTGGGAGTCAGTAGTTTTTCTTCTTGCCTCTCTTTATTCCAGGCCTCCAAGATGTACTGAAGAAGATAAGGCAGGGACATTGTATTGGGGATTTTGGTGGTAAAGTTGGTTTTTCTGCAGATATGTAATAAGCTGAATGCCCAGTAGGTCAGATCCTGGTGTAACAAGATCATGTGTGACCTGACGAGCTCTTTGTGCTGGGCACCACGGCACTCTACCAGCAGTGTCTGGTCTCTTTGGACAAGTGGGGTTAGCAATTGGCGTGTCAAGCCTTTTCATCTGCTGAAAGGAGCTCTCGATGCACAAAATCTCACTCGTCCTCCCGTTCCCGTTCGATCAAAGAAATCAACTTCACTAAACACAACCAACACAACGCACACCCCACCACCGCACACAACAATGGTAACTCCACCGCTCCCAACCCATCACCGTTCATCGAGCACATCCTCACTGGTAGCCCAAACCGCTCAATCCCTCTTCCTCCGCCTCTCAAACGCATCAACCCTCCACTTCGACTCCTCCCCTCCATCTCGCACCCCCAGCACATCCACATCTACACCCTCCCCACCCGCCCGCACTCCCTCGCCGTCTCCCCCCCGCGACCCAACCTACACCTTCTTCACCTCCCCACGCTTCACCGCCTGGCACAGCACGCGGGAACAACGCCGCGCCGCATCCGCAAAAGCACACACCCTCGACCCCTCACACACACGGCGCAACTACATCTCTGAACTCCGCGCATCCGTCCTAGAAGAATACGGCGCCGACCTCCTCCACTACGTCTCTGGCTTTCCGTCTCCCCTCGCCACCCCGACAGAGGAAAAAACTGAACCCACAGACAACACCGTGTACACACATATCCTCTCACTGCGGGAACAGATTGTGGCCGCGAATGAGGCGGATGAGTTGCAACGTAGACGGGAGTTGCATAGGAATTTCTCCGTGTTTATTCCTGCGCCTGCCACACCGAGGAAGGTTTCGGTGGAGACGGAGAGGGCGTGTAGACACTCGCAGACTAGGTACTCACCACCCTCCCTTCCCCCTGTGTGTATGTGGTGCTGATAAAGGGGAAGTATGGTCTCCGTTTCACCGAGAACGGAGTACTTCCCTTCCCCTACGAGGGATACCTTCTCCCCACCCGGTTCTCCACTAGACCCAACAAGCCACTGGCGTCCTCCGTCTACATTCTGGCAGCGGCGATCAGAGGTATCCACTGCCTCCTCCACAATGCGCTACGATGAGGTAACAGCAAAGCCTGCGGAGACGTTTGCGGAAATGCAGGTGGTCAGAATGGCGGATACTAAGGAACCACCGACGGGGGCAAAAGGGGGGTTGTTTAGAAGTCGGACGTTGAGTGTGAGGAAGGAGAATAGGAAGCCTGAAGGGGGTAAAGGGAAGAGGGATAGTACTGGAACGGGGGAGAAGGAAAGGAGGAAGAAGGATAGGGTTAGTGGGGGTGGAGGGATATTAGATAGGGCGAAGACGATGAGGTGGGGGGGTGTGGGCAGTTTGGGGGGAAGGTATAGTGTTAAGTAGATGGAATTGGAGGAGATGAGATGCTTTGGTGGATGGGAGGTTTGAGGATAGAGAGGAGTGGGGTTCAGGGGTGCTGGACTTGGGGCCCACAACCACAGTTCCTACGATTCAAATGTGGGGACTTTATTACCCATTTGCCAATCCAATTTTCAGCGGACCGGAACAATTCAGTATTCCGAAGCAGTCAGATCAACCGCCCAGTGATCTATAGATCCATAGCAACCGCTTGCAAAGCCTCCCTTGGAATATAACGACATCTCATTAACACGTAACACGTCATTAGCCTCTGCTCCCATATGTGTATAAATCCTACTGTTACATCAGCGGGTCTTCTGGTGCCTGATGCGGGATGTAAGTCCGTGGCTGTTGTGTTACCACTGTTGTGTTGCGCCTCAGGCATCCACCTGGAGATAGGCACAGAGTTAAGTGATAATTGAGAGATATATCATTGGATATGCTGTATCTGCGTTGTTCGGTTACGTTATGCCATGTTTAATATCGTCACATTGTTGTCCTAAACGGATGTTTCTCGAGATTAGGGCGACCAACCACAATTCCCTTTCTCTCTATCTTGCCTACTGTAGGCATCACATGTGGAGTATATATCTGCTATTATTTATATGATCCCTATGTATTCATTCCGGAACAGGTCATAAGTGCGTACGCCCTATCTGGAGAAGCTCCGTGGCATAGCTATCTCCCATTCAATTTTATCGATACATCAACCATTCAAGTGATCAGTCAGTTCACTGAGGGGAGGATGTTACTCCGCGGCGTAACATCCTCCGCGAACAGACTAGAATAAAAAGGATAAAGAGGCTTCCCGTCTGCTGGTGCGGTGGAATCTTCATTGTCAAACAAGTCACAAATTCCCAAACTTCCAGCAATTAACTCCTCATCGGAAACAATCTCCTCATCACTTTATCTCTTTGCATCATGCGCTTTCTCGCCATTGCCCTTACCGCCTTAGCCGCCGCTCCTGCTATAGGTGTGCAAGAAGATCAAAAAAATTGATTGTGTCGGTGCAACAAGCGACAATACATGCATCAACCTCGTTAAAGGCCCGTTCGTCTCCGGGTACACAACCGGTTCCGCTCGCTGTACTCTCTATTCCGAAACAGACTGCGGTCCTGGAGATACGATCCTTGTTAATAACGATGGATCGGACAATTTCCTTTTACGCCACAGAGCTTTAAGTGTCCTTGTGGTTAGAAGTGGGAGGTGGTGTTGAGGTTCGGGGGCATTCATTGGAAGGGTGGGTGGTTAAAGTATTAATAGTTAATTTGAGTGGTGGAGGGTCGTTGTATCTTGTGGTTGTGTTGTTGCGGACTTCACTTTATTTGAAACAAGTTGTTAACTACTGAAGCTGATTATCAACGAGTGATATGGAATATGGCACTCCTAGACAATGCTCCTCGAGGCCATAGCAGTAAATACAGAACACCATCGACATCGATATGAATATCTGTAACCAAACTTAATCCCACTCTCACAGAATGTCACTCGACAACCGTAGGCACGCAGTTGTTACATGTATACTTAGAAGGTCAGCCTCTGTAGGGCATGCGGGCATGCGCATGCCGAGGTCCGAGGTACGATACTCAGCTGTACACCTGCTCTCTGGAGTACTGTATATATAGGGCCTGTAGGGCCTCGTAGATAAGTCAATCAAGCATCTAAAGTAACAGGTTATGAGCCCGGCGGTCGCTACCATCTCAGTTCTACTCCACTCTATTTATGTCACGATCTCCAAGAGCCTCCACAACCCTAACCCATACTACGTACCAAACTCAACACCATTACTGCGATCGCACGATATCTACCTACATTCACAAGATGAGTTCCAGAGGCATTGAAATATCACCAAACGCACCTATATATCAACCATGACTTCCGGAACGAGCGCACACCCAGAGACCGCCACATCTACAACCAGCTGAGCGCACCATCAAGATGCGGCCTCACTTTGTCAATTTCGAACCAAAGATGTGACCTTACTTCACCAATTGCAAACCGAATGACCGGGGCGCACGAAGCCGATTATCTATGATGGCACGGAATACCACTATCATCATTCAATGCAGTTGAAAAGCCCAAAGAAGAGAGACCACCGCACCCGCTAAGTCCACCGACACAGTCATCTACCATCTTCAAGTACCTACCATCGAACATACTACTGCACCTCCAACTTGAAGAACACCTACCATACGATGTGGGAAACTCTAAGAAATCGACTCGATAATGCATTTACACAATACCTTGCACAACTGATCAACTATCCTCTACAACTATTCAGTACTTTACTTTAAACACGGCGCTGGCCTAGCATACGATACTGATACCATATATACTGCAACCGATATTACTCATGGCAATGTTCTTTTATTACTACCTCGATCAACAGCTGACTTCTGTCGGATACACTGTGACGACGGCACAGCACATAATCCATATCCAATGGCTTGACTACTATCACTACTAAGCGTACCAGAGACCTTTACATTCATCATTCTCCATACACCCTTACCTCTGAATCTGGCGGAAGCCACTCAAAGAACATCACCGATAAAACCGATACGATCACAACTTCCACGACTACCACTACAATGAAACCTTCCATTTCCTCATCTTGCCATTTGAGTTTAAATACACGGCTTCGATCACTTATACTATGGAATGCGCAATGTCTGCCTCCAGGCCAAACCTACAGAAAGAGAAAGTGCACTCAGAGCGAAAACGGCAACTCCAGCAGTTCAAAAGACAACTCTCGGAGCAGAGGAAACGATGAGCGGACATGCTAGCACCGCAGGCTCCCGAGCCACTTCAGAGTCAACTGATTTCACTACAAGCAGACAAAGGCACAACACAACAAAAATCAACGAATCTACCGCATCTCCTCATCGAGCATACAGCCACTTTTACTACCACCATATCTCCCGCAAGTGTGATTATTTTCAGTGGCACTTATATCATCAGTATCAACTCCTAGGAAGAGAGAAAAAGAGAAACGGTGAAAGAGAAACAGAGAGGGCGCACTCGCAAGTGCACATCCCACGTTATCCGGCCCATGAGGCCCACTCTAAGTCGGGGCACTTGTCACTGCCATTCCTCCGAGCACAGCTACCACCGCACCTGCGGCGACTACTTCACACGCACTCATCAAGCCCACTCGGGAGTCTTGTACTATCTCAGAATCAAAGAAGAATCAGTCAACACACCGCAATAACTGCACACCATACGAAACACCGGAGAAGGAAGTCTCCAAGCTACAGTACATATACACATACATACAAAAACCATGGCCATCACCACACAAATTCATACAGAAGGGATGGACTCCGCTGCAAATACATACAAACGAAAGCGATGGACTTTGCTGTACAAACATACACATACAGAAAGCGATAGACTTCACTACACAAACATATTCCCAAACAATGGTCTTTGCTAGACACACACACATACATTACGATGGACTTTCGCCATATACACACATACGAAAGCAATGCTCTTCGTTGCACTTATACACATACCTACAAATGCGATACTCTTTACCCAACGTATACACATACATACAAAGCGATGTCCTTCACCACACACACATACATACGAAGCGATGGGTTTCGCGGCATATACATATATACATACATACATACTACATACATTTATACATACTAGTTCCTGGTAGTGCGGGTGAGGATATGGCTCATGGCTGCACTCGAAAGAGTAGAGCAGGTGATAGCATATCTCATGGCCGCACCGGATGTGAATAAGTCGCCCCCGATCATACGGCTGGAGCTGACGCCGGTCTCCCATCACACACGACTGGGCATAGAAATGATGGGCAGGGAGACCGAAGCCCACTTGCTTCAAGTGCGGAAAATACAGGCCTTATACATATGGCTCCTGACGAGGATGCCCGTACACATACAAGCGGTCATCACCGCACCCTCGATTCTCATGACCAAGCCCCATCTAGAGACGAGGTAACCACAAATAACTACATACAATCACATAATAAACTCTGTGCGACGGATTGTCACGGCTGCAAAGAAAGTCCCAGCGATTACACCGACTGATGGAGTCACAGGAAGCTCGGCCAGAGCAAATGCACAAAGTAATGTTTTTTCAAACTGATATACACTGCTCTAGCATCGACTGCAGTCAATGATGACCCACGAACTTACGATGAGGCCATGTCAGGGCCATGAAAACAAGAATGGGAAACTACGACCCTCGAAGCTGCATCACAATCACAATGACCCCGCTATCATACGATCAAATCCAATTGGCTCTAAATAAGTCTTTAAGATGAAATGAAACCCCGATGGGTTGACATGATACCAGGCGTGCCTAGTAATCAAAGGCTACAGATTGACATCGGTGAGAATTATACTCCAATTGACAAGCTAACAACCTTCAATATCTCATCTCTCGAGTGGAGAGATGTGGATGGAATATCAATCATTTGGGCACAGTTACTACGTTTCTAAAATTCCAAAGAAAATTCGTATGACTAAATAAGGCCCTGCACGACTTGAAACAGGCACCATGGCTATGGTATCGACATATATACGCGTTTCTACTCTCTCTAGATTTCATCCAATCAGAGGCCGAAGAGAACCTCTACATACGAACAAGACATTCTCCTACTTCTTTATGTTGAGGACATCTTATTGGCCTACGCAGCGGCTGCGGCTGATGACGCCAACGCAAACAAGGCGAAACTCACAGAGGTGTATAAGATCACAAACCTCGGGTCGGCTCGCCAATTCTTCGGCACCGAAATCTACCGCGAAAACGATGACTCGATCCGCATTGGCCAAAAAGTCATCATCGATTCAGTTCTCAAGCAATTCAATATGGAAAATTCTTACGGCGCATAAACTCCACTTGACGATAAAAATCAAATTAGATCTCGCAGAACCAAATGAGGGAGAGCGAAACGAGGGGGAAGTCGATCCAACAGAATATCAAGCAATCGTCGGCTCTCTCATGTACATCGCCTTGGCCACCAGGCCGAACATTTCATTTGCAGTTGCCGCATTTATTCGATATAACTCTAAGCCATACACCACTCATCTCACGGCTGCGAAAACAAAAGGCCTCAGTATTTAGAGATAGAATAGTCACCGGGTTCCTAAACCCCGATTCGATAACTACACCTACATCATACTACCGGAAGGCATCTACACATCCATGATCGCCAGACTCAAGAAGCACTTTATGGCCTCAAGCATAAGATATCAACATCTCAAACATGTTTAAGATCATGATCCTCAGCCCATAATCAATTTCTTGCCATCGAAATTCACCCCAACCAGCACTGAATAAGTCTTGGCCGAGGATCGGGGGAAGAAGAATCTAGAAAATGAAACCATCAGAAACGAAGATACACAGACTCCGATTGAGTCAGCGAGAGCACCGATCATTATCACTATTTGAACCGAATATCCACGGCAATGACTGCACCAACTTTTGCAACGCCTACAATCACATTGCACCGACCACCATGATAATACTGCACCGCTACCAATCTACTGCGACAACCAGAGCACGTTCACATAATACCAACAAATTCATAAAAGGCTCGGAAGAGCATATCAACATTCGCTTCTATAATCGAATACTCAGACATACGGACGATAATGTGGCCTACACAACGGAAATCAAATTATTATTGCTTTGCAGAGAAAGCATCGTGAACCAAGAGACTGGCAGTGTATGATCCCTTATCTACTACTATACTTACTATCGAAATAGATATCCTGTATGCAGTAACTGCACATATATTCTACACACACCGACTACAAATCACTTCCGAACATCTACAATAACCAAATCGAGACCTACTCTTACACGCATCTACATATCAACTGCTCAGCCATATCAGGGCAAGAATGAGATCGAATGCACTACTCAACATATACCATTCAACAACTTCACCGGCCTAATTCACCGGCCTAGTTCAAGTACACTACGACATACAATTAGAACCATGCACCACATTACCAAATACACAAACACGAACGCACGAATGCACGAACACTCGAACGCACGAAAAAGGACGAAGATACGAAGCAATGAAGCCACGAAACCACGGAATTATGAAGGCATAAACACAGGAAAAGCTCACCACGCCCATGGGATTATGGTAATCCATGACTTTAAGTGGATTTGAGGTCGATTTAAGGTTGGCAAAGGAGGTCAATTTAAGGTTATAGGTTTACTTCTTTTTCATGATTCACTACTATTCTTACTACTTTTCTTATCACTTTTCATATCACTGTTTGGGATGGCCGTCCCTTATCAGGCTACGGTTGTACTCTTTCCCTACCTACCGCAGTCACTATAAGGAGGAGGGTTTTAATGAGGCACCGGTGATTCACTGTTTTATTTTATATGAGTTTTATGCAGCCAAGATTATGGCCTGGAGACTTACGGATTTATGGTCTTCCTACGAAGTGTAGGAAGAGGGGGAAGTGTTACATGTATACTTAGAAGGTCAGCCTCTGTAGGGCATGCGGGCATGCGCATGCCGAGGTCCGAGGTACGATACTCAGCTGTACACCTGCTCTCTGGAGTACTGTATATATAGGGCCTGTAGGGCCTCGTAGATAAGTCAATCAAGCATCTAAAGTAACAGCAGTGTTGCATAAATAGACCTGACCGATGACGAAGTTGACTGTAAGCTGGGCTGATGGCAAGGCTATATATCTTGAGTCTTTCTCCTTCTCTCTCTTTACACTTAGTACCTTAATCTATACACACGGTTCTCCCCTTCATTATAGCAACACGCAGTCTGTTGCATATATAGACCTGACCGATGATGGAGCTGACCAGTTAATGGTAGGGAATCTGGTAGGCATACAACTAGCAGAGCACAATATTCCACCACCTCTTCTGGCAGCGACGGCGGCGTGAGTACCTTCTCCACTCCCTGGTTATCAACCTCCTCGGCAATGACGCCCCCAACTTCCCTCTCTTCCTCCCTCCGGCCTAGAACCACTCACCCTCTCCCGCCGCCCGTCTCATCGTCTCTTCACCATAAACTCTCACCGCGTGTTCACGTAAATCTTCAACATGTCTTCTCCTGAGCCCATCCCAGTCCATATACGGTAGCACAAGGATTTCGTGGCGGCGGAAACGGGGGTCGGAGAAGATTCTTGCTTTTCGGAATTGTTGGATGGAAGGAGGAGGTGGCGGAGCGGGGCAAGGAGGGGGAGAAGTGCAGAGACGAATGAAGCGAGAGAAGAATGATTGTGCTTGAGACATTGATGTCATGTTACGGATATGGAGAAGATGGGGAATGAGGAATGAAGAGGAGCCAGGGGAAGAGAGGATGAGAGGGTAATATATCCCCGCGGGGATTGACTCATTGGATTTATATTTAGCTGAAGTAAAGGTTTGGATTGGATTTACAGTTGTGGGGTTGGGTGCGTTTGGGTCACGGTGTGTCACTCGTAGTGTTTAATTTTAACATTGGCTTCTGTTGGATTTTGTGCGTGATGAGATTCCTGCGGGAGTTTAGAAGTGGCCGCGGTGGATTAGAATTCACCCTGTAAATAACTTCAGTACTCTGGATGTTTAAATGCAGAGAATTGCTGATGATATCTCGTTGTGTCAAGCTGTTCGTCCCCACAAAATGGTGGGGTTAAAATAAACTTTTTTCGCTAATTTCGCTTCTCTTAACGCTAACCATGCTCTCGTTCCTAGAATTTCGCCTCGCTCACTGCTTTCCCCTTCGGCACGAAAAAAAAGTCTGGGCAGGAGAGCACGCTAGCCTATTATATATAGATCCAAGCCCTACAAATTTAATAAAGCATCATAACACACCAGCGCACGTCCTTGAACTCTCCAGGCATCAATGCCTCCAGTCATCAACAGTATTGCACAGCGACGAGTCTGGCTAGATAAGAGCCTACTTACGGGATGGGTTGTGAAACCGTCATCTACGGATTACTTATTGTCATCTGGCGGGCACTATGGTTGAGTAATTTAAAGCTTCCCGGTTTCCAGAAGTGAGGGGACCAATGGGACGAACCTTGAGCTACATATTTGAAACAGGATGATACGAGAGCTTATATCATACTTTCACTGGTTTTGGGGATCAGTCCTTTTCCCTCTGCCGGCTTGATTTCAATCTTTTGGTATCCAGAAAGGCTTGTAAAGTGGGTTTTGCCGAACAAAATAGTTTCCTCAAACCACCAAGCCTTCATAAAGAAGTACACTCCGCTTATTCACTCATTCCATCAGCGCAAACCTCCATCACTCAACATCCCTCACATCACCCTCCTTCATCACCCTCACCAACCAGTCAAAAGCCGCCTCCAACCCCGCCTCCAACCCCGCTACCTTCTGCCTGTATCGTTCGAACAGTACAAGAGAGCCTGTCCGGTGGGCTCTCCAGCCTTTCAAAATCGAGCTTTTTCCCAATGAACGTTTTCAGCTCGTCATACCCGCACCTCTGGCAGGCCCGATTTAGATCATCAGGACACTGTCCCATCAAGTTATAAGCTCCCAAAGGGTAGCTGTTTGTGCGCATCGTAAAGGCCAGTATATACCTCCTGACAAGCCTATACTAAGTAGTCCGTGGCTGGAAGGAAAAAATCTTAAACTCACCGCTGGAACATACCCACCCGCCCACCACAACCGATTATATCTTCGTCCTCGACAGCAACAAACACCAGATTTTCATTGTTGCTTTCTTCAGCGGCGATGAAGATCGTTAACATTTAAAGGCGCCATGGATACGCAGGTACATACCAGCTATGGAAATAAATAATGTGGGGCGTGTAGGTGGTGGTTTGCTGGATCGTTGAGATGCGTTTTCCCTAAAGCCGGGTGTATTTATAGTTCTGTCATCTGAAAAAGTTATCAGCATTAGTTGGGGGATCGCGGGGGTTAAACAATACTAACCGGTTCGACGCAATCACTACAGCGAGGGAAAGAAAATGAAAGCATAGTAGGGTCGTAGCTGGTCGGTGGTGAGTTCCAAATTGGTCGGCGTTAGTGATATGTGTGTCCTAGGTGCGGTGTCGATAAAACATAAAAACGAGTGATACCCCCATGACGCCATGGATAAAGTCATCTATATACAAATCAAAGAACTCCCAAACCATGAACCAACAGAAAACAGCACCAGATGCACGACACTAACATCTATCCTACACATCATTATTATGCATCTCTATATATAAAAAAAGGGATCAAGTATATTACAAGAAACGCCAAAACAAAAGCCCTCCCTGCTCCCACCAAAAAAATAATAACGCCTCTTCATCACGACTCCTTAAAAATCCCCGAAATTCGTTTAATACCTTTTGAACTCTTCTCCTTTAACGATCTCGTCTTTTCTTTTCCTTCGTTACTTCTTAACGTGGAAACGCGGCGCTTGAGTAAGGATTTCATACCGGAAAACGACGAACTTGGTGAAGCCGAGGGCGTGGAAGAAGAGCGGCGGAGGAGCCATGTGGCGGGGTTTCGTGGTGTCAGATTGTCGCCTGATATGGATGCGTTTCCGGTTGTTGGGTCGATTTGAAATCTGTCTTCCGGTGGCGCAGAAATGGATGTAATTTGGGGTGTCGGATTTGGGGCTATTTCTTGCTGGTCGTTAGATAGGGTTCCGATTGTCGGATTGATGTTATTGTGAGCGTGGTTGCTGGTGGGTTCGTGGGGGTCTCCTTGGCGCTCGTTGCAACCTTCCAGGAAGCGAACTCCAGGAGATTGAATATCCTTGTTTTCAACCGCCGAACTCGGTCGCAAGAGACCGCCGGTGCGATCTTCAAGAACCCGGAGTCTTAGAGGCCTTTCTTCTTTGCTTACGACAGCCGAATAAACAGCTGGGGCGGAGGATCGTCTGGGGGGGATAATAATGATTTGCGCGGAGGATGTTCGGGGAGGAATAACTGGAGGTTTAAACATCACAACCTTATTCTCAACATTCGAAACATCTAGATCACAGGTTAGCCACAACACACCCACGAAAAAGATGGTGTCACCACCTTCCTCAGACCTCTTCGCCATTTTTGAAAGCTGCGATTTCCTCGTCAACACCTCCTTGAAACCAGATCTCGGAACCCCTGCCATATCCGCCTCCGATCGCGGCCTTGTCCCCATTTCAACCTTTCTCTGCTGACTCTGTTCCTCCAGCGTCGAAAGCGTCCTCGTAAACCCAGTCGTGAACCGTCTCAGCGACGTGGCTCTTTTAACCGCAGGCGCAGAATTGCTTCTCTTCAGCACTCCACATTCCTCAACAAGAGCACGCGTACTCGCAGCCTGCTGTCCGGGAGGTGGCATCCACCCCCAGTTCAACCACGCTTGCCTCCCGGCATGCCTGCCATTTCGCGGATCATTACCGCCGCGGCTACGAGTATGCGCGGGTGATTCTTCACGTGGCGTCCAGGAAGTTGCAAATTGCGTCTTCTCGGTGGAATTAACGTCAATACGTCCTTTCCTCTCACGGACTCTGGGTACTGTTGGCGCTGGAGCACTGCATTGCGCATAATAGCTGTCCTTCCTCTCACGGACTCTAGGTACCGTTGGCGCTGGAGCACTGCATTGCGCACCATAACTATCCTTCCTCTGTCTTGTTTTTGTGGGAGACGCTGCATTAGGTCGCTTCCCACTATCCCCCCGATATCTCCTCCTCGGCGGAAGAAACCCCCTCATAACTGGATGAACCTTGATCCCACCATCTCTCGCTTCCTCCGACACCGCACATAATTCCAGCGGCGACGAATACTGTTTCCTCACCGCCTCCTCCAGCTCCTCCGGGACTCCATCTAACAACACCAACGGCGCATTGTTTCCACGCTCTTTTCGAGTTGCGGGATGTATACTAATTCGAACTTTGGCAGGTGTGTTTGTGCGAAGATGTGATCTCAGCGCTGTTTTGTAGGTTGCTCGGTATGCGGAGTCATGGCGGAGGAGGATGTATATGCTTGGTCTGTGGTCTGCTGCCATGATTTGGTGGGGTGGTTGGGGGAAAAAGAAGAAGGTGGGCAGATGGTTGAGGTGGAGAATGTTACACACAATTCCAGAGGGGGAAAGAAGAAGGATTCAGCATGAGAAGGATTCCAGCCGCAATGGAATTATCCGTTGTGGTGCATGCGACTGGTGGTAGTGGGTGCTGGTGCGGCTTTGAAAGACAGACAAACCCACCGTCTCGACGACGCAACTGAAACAACCTGGAAGTTGCCGGAAGCTGGCGAGCTGTATCAGCGGAGGTCGCTTGTATGGCCGTGGGTGCTGCCCAAAACCGAGCACAAATTCTTTCCTGTCCCTCTTGTCGTTCGTTTGGCGGTTGTCGGTTGTCGGTCGTCGGTCGTCGGTCGTCGGTCGTCATTAAAAGACCAGCGAAGAATGCAGCATGCAACATGCAAAAAAAGCCAGCCACTAAATTATATATGCAGAATCAGCGCTGATCTCAAAGCGAGACATATTCACGCATTAACTAGAGCATTATTCGGTAGGCACACAACCCCATTGAGGATCGGCCCGCATGCAGGAAAAAGCCAAGACATATAATCCGAGTATTGCATGATCATTCTCGGGGGTGGGCTTCTGAGACATCTCATTTCCGGGGTGTGTGCTTCTTGTTGGTACTGTACGAAGTACGTATGCCTACCCCGCCACCGCGATATATATAGAGAAGGATAAGGATACATATAAAAATTCGGGACGGTGGGGATGGGTGTGATGGGAGCTCCAAAGTTAATGGGGTTTGTTACGGGAGTAAACGAGGCTTTTATGGTTGTAGTGAATACTAATTTGAAGATGCATGAGGATGCGCGAGTGACATGTGATGACCCAGTGAAAGGATGATGGGGAGTGAAACATTGTTTCGGCAGTGGGGACCTGGGGGAAGTCTGAGATATGGTATTTTTTTTGGCCCGCACGCGTGGCCGCAAGTTAACTGAGTATTATTGTTAGTAGTCCTTAAGTCTCTGCGCGATAGTAGAAATTCCTTACTTAAACATATGACTGAACGAATGGTGCACGATGACTAGGATAGGAGGAAGACTTGAAGCAGTAATGGATAGATACAGAGATATGGAGTACACGGTGTTTGGGGGTGAGGAGCGGAGGCAGTCCCAAGCTACTCTGCGGGCATCAGAGGGGATATAGTATGCTACACTCACAACTGCGTATGTGGTCAAAGCTTTCATCTCCACGGTCTCATCTGCTGGCAAAAATCCTCTGTTTAAGACAATAGTCTGCGCGTAGCGGGGCGGCCAGTAGTGAGTTTTTTTGCGGTGAGGGTGTGCGAGTGATTGTATATGATTTAGGCGTAATATCAACAAGGGGAAAATGTGAAGACGAATCGGCTTTGAAGTTATGAGAATAGTGATGTACATGTCTAAAACAAAGCGAGAAACCCAAGTAAGATAGTACTTACCGATACGCCCTCTGCTCTTGTCAGAAGAAATATAAAACAAATACTACAGTGTCACCGTTACTTCGCCACATCATATGTGGAATACCAATGTAGGCTTTTTATACTACGGTCCTACTGTAGTTCTAAGACTTGTATGTGAGAGATTCCATAGTTTGCCGGCAGGATCCTGATATATTGGAAGTGCTACCACCACGGTGCCAGTAGAATATATTGAATAAGTTAAGGTTCCGGACACTAAAAGTCCATTTGGCACAATCCCTCGACGAACTCCGAATAAAGCGGATACTATTATTAACTGTGGCATCCATTTCAGCCTAACTGCAGCGATGCAGGTCTGGATGAGGCTAACACTCTGTTCCCATTAGAATTCCTAATATTGGAGGTTGTAGACAACGGCCTAGGAGTGACCTTAGAACTTACTGGACCTAGTCAGTGATTGGAAGTACCCTATTACGGACAGTCGATTGCATGTGAAGGTTAGAAGACGTCTTGATAGAAATAACAACCTGAGATACAACCCTAACCCAATAGCAGCAAAATCATGAGTGATCATTCGCATTCCGCGTGAATTTCGATGACGCACATCCTGTCGTGTTCAACACCCTTCTAAACATATCGCCCAAGAAGGATTGAACCACACACGGGGCTCTTCGAACTTGCCCTTCCTTCGGGAAACTTTCTTCACTAACCACGTTTCGATACAAAATCTGGAAACCATGGCGACCCCAAACAGCTTACTCCCAATCCCGCGTAACCGTAGAATTGCGCCCGGAAGGGTCCATAAGGAGCGATACCCATACCTTGATCGGCCTCACCACGCAATCCTCCTGTACACCACTACCATCCCTAACATGACCTCACCTCCTACCCCTTCCCACCGTATGCGCAACTTCCAGCAATTCATGGCACAAGTCGAACAACAGCAACAGCAACAACAGAAGTGGCCAAACGGAGCCTTTCAGACACCAAGGGGATTTGAGTCACCGTTTTCACCTACTGGCCAGCTTCCGCCTGGGTTGCAACAGATACGTGGTGATCCTAGTGGTGAGGTGAAGCAGCTTTTTGGGAACGAATTCTTCATGTCTAGGGCTGAAGCTTCTCCCTGGCCTAAGCTCGAAAGCGAGCTAAATCCTGCCCAAATGGTGGTCCCGGATCCATTTTCGACGGCGCAGTGGCCACCGCTCCCTTCGCAGAGAAAGGGCACTTCGTCCGTCAGTTCGGCTTCTCAGGGCGGTGACGCGTTTGTACGTCAAATGACTCAGATGTTGGAAAACTCTCGACCCCGCTCTGGATCTGGAGGGTCGTATGTTTCTTCACAATCTTCTACACCGTCTACGTCACCAGTCAAGAATGCCGGAACTGGACCTCCAAAACTTTCTCCCATTAGGACTGAGTTGCGCCCGCCTCTTTCATCGTTGCAGCCAAAGTCGCCGAGTAATCCTGGAGCTTTCTTACGTTATCAGCAGCAGCGCCAACTCGAGGCTGCGTTCAAAAAGCTTCCAGAAGACGCATGGAAGGATGCCCGTCTGGATTCCACGGGAGATACGTCCGAGAAGAAAAGCGTATGGAGTTCTCCGGCAGATATCAAGGGCAAACAGAAGGTAGCCGACACACTTGACTCGCCTGGTCCAAGCCCGAGTCGTGGTGGCGATGGCACGAAACAAAATAATGAACCACAGACCTCACCACTTAAGAGCTGTATATCTCCTGTTTTCAACACCCCCACCCTCGCCCCCCCTGGTCTTCCGGTTCCCAAAGCGCCAATCATATTCGGCGACCTGATGGACGAGAAGGAGGAGGAGGAGGAGGACACCGAAGTCACTCCGCCTATCAACACCAAGGACGACGATGTCTCCCAGAAAGACTTCAAGGAACTCCGCGAAGTTATCTCGCCTGTGCCGCCCACCATCGATTACGTGAGGTCACCATTCAACAATGCCCCCTGGGTTGAATCACGCGCTTTGACTCTCGACGAGGCTTTGTATGGCCACTATGGCCAACTCCCGACGTGGATGCGCCCCCCTGGGGCTCCACCGAAGATAATCCCCCTCGACGAGCTCAGCAAGCGCACCAAGGCAGATTGGGAAAAGCTCGGAATGTGGCCGAAGAAAGAGAAGTGTCTTCCGGGTATTAAGTGGGATGACAAACTCGGCATGCCATCAGGATTTTTCAACCCCTTTGGGGAACATGAAGTGAAGCCGTGGTGGGATGTTCCCGTTGCGATGGCGAGTAATGTCGATGAAGGTATTGATACGATGTCGGATACTATTGAGCAGTTGCGCGAACGTGAGCAACAGATGATGCTTCAGCAGGCTACTGAGAGATTGCGGGGACAGGTGGCGAAGATGAAGGCGAAGCAGGAGGCTAAGAGTGAGTTCCCGCAGTGGATGATGAAGGAAGAGCTGATGAGTGTGGTTAGGATCTGCGGAACTTATGCAGATGACCCTTCCTGCCATTGGAGCGCAGTTTCGCGACCTTCCTGCTGCGGGTAATTCTCTTCGTACTGCTACGGATATCTTCCAATCCATGAAGGAGCAATCTGCCATGAGCGATGATACCGAGGACCAGCAACTTGCGGCCGGAATAGCCCGAAAGTCAATCGGACCTTCGCATCGCCAGACACGTAGGGCCTGGTAGTAGGAGAACTGGTCTTGTTTATGAACTACGATTTTAGGGATTTTTGAAACTTCGTTTTGATTACTTCACTTTCTTGGTATATTTTTTGAGATGGCTGCATACTTGTTTCCGAGTTTGTTTGGAAACATACCGGTTTGAACTGCCGAATACCATGATTCTGTACAAGTAGTTACCAAACACGAGTTTCTCGTGGTTGAAAGTCAATTATATTTCCATGAGATGATGGTTTTTGTTTATAAACACATTGAGGTCTCAAGGATAGATTTCGGCGGTGTTGGAGTCATGGCTGCTGTTTAAACTGCACTATCTCTAATCCTTCGCTTTAATATCACTGTATGATGATGATGGTAGTGGCGTCTCCATTTCACACTGCTAACTCATGATCATATTTCAAACTTAAAAGCCGTCTAACACATCTGAACTCTGCATCAAGATTATCTCCGACTTGAAAACGTGTCCTTGAAATCTCTGTATCAAGAAGACACACATTGCCTACACAGTTTAGGATAGTATTATACTGCGCTTATCACAATTCTCAGCATGATAGTAACTAAAAGCAAAAGAAACTTGAAGCAAAAAGGTGTTCATTGACACATGTCAGCTACTCACCCGCAAAGTAGCATCCTCTCGACTACAAGAATGGGAAGATCTCACTTCGCTCATCGGACTCGAACCGGGGAGCGCCACACTATTATGTATTGCTCACAGATCGGCATCTAGGGCTCTTAACCACTGCGCCGTCGATCACTCAGTATGATAGTACTAGAGTCAGGGAATTATGAACCCATAAGCTCGATTATTTCGTTGATACAATCATATCCACTGTGAGGAATCACGTTAGCACTACGGATGGGGGTATCATTACGTCTACAATATTAGTTCAACCGTGTGAATTATTGTTGTTTATCATCTTCTTGCAGGCCATGCTGTTGTGGGAGAATATCAACATAGCCATCATGAGACAGATACGCTGTGAAGCAAGTGGCGAGAAAACACGAGCTGTAGGCCAGAATCCATGATTCCGTTGGATTGTGTTGAATACGTTAGGTACATGTACATACTTCATCATGGTGACATGGTGTATATCAAGAATCCCAAAGCTACTTAGTAGGGATGTTATTCACTAGCCACAAAAATAGCACCGCAACATAGACTCCTCGAACTCTACTTCATATATACAGAACCACTATTATGCTATGGTTCTAGCTGCAATTAACAGGTGTCTTTGTCTTACTGCTTCCCCAGTCTGGAGGCGACGAATTTACAAAAATACAACAATTCTTGACCGTAATACTACCAGAATGTCTCGTAGAATCAACAACTGAAGAGTGTCTTATCATTGCAATCTGAGCAAACGCCGAGCGAGCGCAGTGAGCGAGGCGAAATCCTGGGAACGAGAGCATGTGTCCTATATAGACTACGAATCCCCTGTTGGCGGTGAAAATAAATAGCCAGGCAGGCTGAATGGCAAGCACAAGCAAGGTCAATAGCAACAAACTTACCGTGCCCTACTTAGCTCCCCCACGCCCTTTAACCCCTCGCTCATCTATCTCTCCTCTTTTCTCCTCTCCTCTGCAACATTATCTCTCTTCTCTTCTCTATAACAACATTATCTTTTTTCCATATCAACAAACGCTATCTCCACTTCCAGCTTTAACTCAACTCGATATCAAAACACAATCTCATATTAACTTAATATGTCTCCCGCCGACGCTGAACGTTGCTCTAAGCTTATGCGCGAGACCGCTCGTTATATTGCACATAGAGCTCGGTATTTCTCCTCTTCCCCTTCCTTCTGTTTCTTCTTCGAACACTACTAACCCAACCAGTCGTGAGCAGAAGGCCCTCGAAACCACCAACAGCAAGAACAACAAAGCGTACTTCATTCTTTCCCTGCTTCCTTCTCGTTCCTAACTAACTCCCAACCTAGCAACTCCACCAACCCTTTCGCTCGTTCCTTAACTATGTCCGAAATCGCGACTCTTCAACCTCTCGACCCCGACTACAACGCGTATGCGTACCACCGCGAGATGGAGATGCAGAAGCGTATCAAGGCGCATATGCAAAGAACCCTTCCCGTGGCAGGTGGGGTGAAGGTTGAACTTAAGGGGGGCAAGGGAATGGGGATTAAGGGCTGTGCTAGGGCCGGAAGGATCGACAAGGGGAGAGTTGGAAAGAAGGAGGTTAAGAAAAGAATCAAGGGAGAAATGGATAAGGGAGAGGGAGCATGGTTTGGAAATGTTTGGATTCCGAGACGTTAGGAGTTCTTGGAGGGTGTGATCTAATGGGGAATGATTGGAAGTGATTGGAGCGGGATATGGGTTTACGGTTTACGTTTTCTGCTCTGGATATGCTCAAGGGATAAGGAATAGGTGTCTGGCGGACTGATTTCTCAGCGGATACGTACGGGTAACTGGATGGTGAATGTGGCTTTTTTTATACTTTTCTACTCTATTCTCAATCGAATCTGTGTTTTATGTTCCATTTATAGTCGCGCAAAGTGTCAAATCGTTTATTAGGGGTGTCTTTGCGCTGCTAAAAAGCCTCTCCACTTCTGCTGAATTGATTGCCATGCTTTCCATAGTCTTAGATCACCCTGGCGGGCTCCAGGCGAGGCAGATCCTTCCGTTATGCCCAATATGAGATAAGATCCGCAACCTTCTCAGTTCCATAATATTGAAAGCGGATTACGGCTGTCATCGTTGCTGGATATCGTAATTTACCATATATGTTGACACGCGGGTGTTACAATGAGCGTGGAGAACTCGTCAATAGTCTGAATTCTAAGGAGAGAAGAGAAAAGAACAAAGCTTAAGTATACGTTATTAAGATAACTATACTGAGAGTGGCAACCCACATAACAGCCAAGCAATGATACAATGCCCGTTGATGCTCTCGGGCGAAAACCCAGTATTTCCGTCAACAATATAATTGTCCGGCACGAGTTATTGTAATTTCTCATTCCGCCCTCTCATGTTTGCCTCTACCTATTCAATCTGTCATCATTCTGATCTTTTAGCTTGAAGTGTCGTTAAGCAATTCTTGATGGTCACTACGGCCAACGCTCTAGAAGTATCATGAAGTATGAAATAGTCTTTAGAGGAGCTGAAAATCGGGAACGGGGGTAAATTTGGTCGGGCTGTAAATTTCAGGTCTTGGATTGACCAGTGCACCGTGATGTTTGTAACCTACCAACAGTGCACATTATTCGTTGGTGATAGGCGACATGAGTAGTCTGTAAAACTCACGTGCATCTGCTAAAGAGCATGAGAAACGCTTCGGGAATATGTACAACCAATGTGGAATTGCGAAAGACCTAGAGCTGACAGTGGCAGCAGCTGTCATTTATGAATGCGTTGTCTTTTAACTGTAAAGATATCAGGTTTCTTCATCGAGGAAGCAAAAAGAACGAAGCAAAAAAGGTATAAAATCTATGAATACAACAAAAAAACCAGACAAATGAAAGATCTCAATACAAAAAAGACAGTAGGTACGCGCAAATATCCCAAGCCCCCGGGTGACAATTATCCTCGTCACTGCCAAAACCCCATACTCTTCAAGCTGAACTCATCTTTGACCCACGAGCCGGCTACAAATGTGGCCAAATTTGACTCCAAGCAGGAATCTTATACGACCCAGCCTGAACGCTTCGCAGGCTAATGATAGACTCCACCGTGATGTACAGTATACTCACCCCATAACCAATGAGAAGGCAAAAGGCAAAATCGAACTTTAATTGACCCCAAAGGCTAGGGTTTTTAGGGATTGCAGTCGTCTCCCACTCTCCATCGGCATCTTGCATAAAGAGCTGTTGTTCAGACTCCCCCGAGTCCCTACTAGGTGTAGAATACGAGGTGAGCGAGAGCCTTTTGCTATCTGCATGCCGTGCTATATTATTCCGTTCTTCGAGGAGCCTCATCAATATCGTAAACCATGTCAATTGATCGTTGAATCGAAGCTCCCAGCTTGCTCGGATTGTGCAGTCTTCAAAGATACTGCTGCGCGCGACAATGTAAAGCAAGAAGGCAAAGATTCCTGTTGTTACGCAAGCGATGCGCCAGAGCCACCGTTCCACAGTTGTAGGAAAATGTTTGTTCCAAGCGGATAGGTGGATTCCTCCGTTCACAATTGCTAATATCATTGATATGAACATTCCGTTCACTAACACACTGATCACTGGCAGCTTTACTTGGTGACCGATGTGGATGGCGACGTCGTGCGCAACCCGCACGCACATGTAAAGTAGTCCCGAGCGTGTTTTTTCGGTGGTGAAGAGTGCGTTCTGGGAGTACTGGACTGTTTCTGGGATCTCTGAAAGATTGACAGGAAGCTGCCTTTCGAGGCATAAGCAATTTGACTCGAGAGGGCATTTATGTTCGCATTCGGATTTGAGGGGGCATCGACAGACGTTGGGGCTCAGGCTTCGGCAGTGCAACTCGCCCCAAGCTGCCTGGCTGATGGTAATGCGGATGGGAACACCGATGTCGTGAGGCTTGTACCACCAAAATCCATAGGTTGCAACTGAATACAAGATCTGAATAACGACATGGAACTCTAATATCGTCGCTGGTAACCCGGCATGCTTTCGTCCGAAATATTGTACTACCATCCACAGCGCTTGAAGTGACACGATAAACTTTGAGATCCCATCCGTTTTCCCTTTGTCATTGACATCACGTCTTTGGAATGGGTTGTCGCGACACAGAAGTTTCGTTTTGTATATCGTCGTTAGTTTCGCAAGTCCAGGATGTTGCGTCTTCGGGGGTGGATCTCGACTTCTCGCAACACCTATCCAGTCCCACCCCGAAAACCATAGGGATGCGATCGCCCTGAAAGGGTTAAGCCTTTGAACACCATCCGGCCTTCCAGACTCCTCTTTCCTACGATTTTTCACATCATCTAATCCCATCAACTTCCTAAATCCAGCTGGTTTAAGCGTAGTAACGAATTTATCATTCAACTCTGGCTCTACCACAAAGCCCCCCATCAACACCATGAAACCGCCTTGCAACCCAAAGGTATCGGGGTATTTTTCGTTCCAAGCATCACGAAGTTCCTTTGCCTGGAGGTACTGCATGAGGGCTATGTAGATGATGATCTCGGGTGCTAGAGCCGCAAGAACTACCCATCCCAATTTGTAGGCAATCCGGTCTAACATAAAGGGGCTGGGGTTCAAGTCCGTGTGGATTGCCGTCCAAACACAAATACCGAAAGCAAAAGCACAATTCCAAAAGAGACCTATGGTTCCGCGCACTTTGGGCTCGGGCATAAAGGATTCCTCCGTCGCTATGGCATTCGAAGCGGCGGCGGCGGCCCAAATTGAGGTGAGTATGAGATAATACCGAATATGTTTACACATCGCTGCACGGGGTCAGCATCAGGTGGGGACCGGCATCTTAGGGAGGTTTTGGGGAGAGACCTGACCATGCATGGATGCTGACCTTGGAAGATAGTATCAGGGTCCTCTAGGAGCGTTGATTGCTGGATTAGAGACGACAGTCTAGGAAGCAGTGTAACTTAAGATAATATAAGAAACTGCAGATAATATGTAGATTAGTCTCGAACTGCTCACTGGCGTAGCAGCCAAGCAGTGGTTCGAGACTATATGTAAATAAATAAGTAGGAATGATAGTGAGGGCGGTGAAATTCAAGGCCGTGAGAAGGCAAGCAGGGAACGATAAATCGAACTTCCCTAGGCGGCAGTGGCCGCTCAAATAGTAGTCGCACTGGGCGATTGCAAGGACTGCACATGGCGAAGGGTTGCTGACTGGAATAGGCGGAGAGTTTGTCTGTTATTTCATTTGTTTTTAATTGGTCCTCTTTTTCCTTCGTGTGGGAAAAGGAGAGCCAACAGGCGTCCGCCATAATACACCCTCTTAGTCTCGAACTGCTTACTGTCGTAGCACAAATAGTGGTTCGAGACTAACACCCTCTTTCGCCTCAACGCACCAAACCGGTAATACTGCTGCAGATCTATGCAGTGTTCCGAAAGAGTCAGTGCACGCGCGGAATGCTAGAACCATGGAGCAGGCAAACATACGGAATATATGGGTATTCGCCGACCCAAGACTCTGGCTCGAGATAGTACTCGTATATGGTGCCTAAAATGGGGAGGGCATGAGTATTAAAGCAGCGTGGGAGTGTTGTGTTGGTCATAGTTTGGTTCGGATATCTTTAAACGCAGCTATTCGCATCTGTTACCTCCCCTGCTTCCTGGTTCTTACCAACTCGTTAAAAACAATCTGCTAAGTTTCGTAGTCATCCTATCTGAAGAGCAATCGCAATCACGGATGGCAGAGACAAATAGACATTGATATTGTAGCTTGCCTGGCGGTCGATCTGGCAGGTTAGGAACACCACCGCTAGATTAAGTTTTGGGTTGAGCTCGTTTTACTTTTGAACCTCTTTGAAGGCTACTTCCGTGGTGTGAGTTTTGTTATCTCTTCTTTTCTAAGTCAAGGATTAAATATGGTTAAGAAATATGGCTTACAAGGCGTCTCTCATATCCACAATGTACGACATCACGTTTGTCCTAGACAGCTAGAGCAGTATTAAGTGAGAGATTGTCTCATTTGTAATTTGGATATTATTTGTATATGTATGGAACTTGGGAAGATTTATAGCTGTCTCAATGTGAGAGAGGCTCAGGTAGAAAGCCACTTGTCCCTCCGTTCCACCGAGCGTGTCGTGTGATTTGTCGCATCTCCAACCTCACCTCCCTACGCAGCCACCCACAGCGCTACAAACACCATATCGGATTCCGCCTTCTCCTGAATTTACCCGCACAACCACCTTATCTCGTCCTCTTGTTGCAATATCACTAGCAACCCTCGCTTATTACGAGGAGGAGGGAAAGCTCCGGGGTGAGAGCCCGCATGATATGCAGGACCAGGCAGAACGAGACTGACAGATATTTCACTATTGTATGAAGTGTGTTACAGACCGCTATGATTTCCTGAAAATTTCTTTGTGGAACAAGGGTGACAGGAGGCTGCGGAGCGGTGCTACCTAGCCAGGGGTTTTTCGTTTTTCCTTTGTTCGGTTTCATTTGTTATTCTTGTTCAGGGCTATTTGTTTGTACTTCACCGGCCATAGCCTTCGGGCTGCATGCTGTTATATACTTATACTAAGTACTAGGTACGGAGGCGGCTTCGCCGCCTTTAGTGTAACTGCGGCCAATAATTTTGCTTACATGCATGTCTTGGCTGGGCGCAAGAAACAGATAGTCGTCATACCCTGGCGCCTCCGGTCTGGCTCTCGGCTGGCTGGATGCAATCAAATAGGGCTGGCTCACAGCTGGCTGGAGATAAGAGCTGGGCTGGCTCTAGGCTGGCTGCAGATGATCGAGCCTGGCTGGCTCTCGGATGGCTGGATGCGATCGAGCAGGGCTGGCTTGAGATGATCATGCAGGGCTGGTTCATGGCCGGCTGGAGATGATCGAGCTGCGCTGGCTCTCGGCCAGCTGGATGCGATCGAGCTGTGCTGGCTCTCAGATGCATGAATGTCATTGAGCAGGGTTGGCTCATGGCTGGCTGTAGATGATCGAGCTGGGCTGGCTCTCAGCTGGCTGGACGCGATCGAGCCAGGCTGGCTCTAGAATGACTGGATGTGATCAAGCAGGACTGACTCATGGCAGGGCTGGCTCATGGCTAGCTGGAGATGACTGAGCAGGGCTGGATCTCAGCTGGCTTGATATGATTGAGCCAAGGTAGCTCTTGCATCAGCAAAAACACTTTTTCCTTTTTCGACTTCAGCTTTTTGATACATTTTGCTTTTGGATTCCAAAAACACAAAATTGGCTATTACTTCAGAACATTTTGGTAAATTTACTATCAGAGTATACGAGAATATAGAGCTCATCAATTAGTTCATTTGACTTCAAAGAGTTGTTTCATTTGGAGCAATATTAACAAAGTTGATATAGGTGAATAGATAGTTATTTCAGGTCTACTCTACCATCTACCTATGTCTACTTTATGAATAGTCATCTGATTACAGCACATATTTGATGTCAAATAATATACTTCATAAGCTCTATATGTCAAGGTTTCAAGGCTCGGAGTTCTAGGGGTTATAAAAACCAAACTAAGAATGCAGTGATCGCGGGTACTGCGTAGCAACTAGAGACTCGAATTCCGGAATCACAGAAGTGAAAAGAGGTTGATGCTGAAGCTATTGATTGTTTTGTAGACTAGAGAGCAAGTGAAGAACAAATCTATCCTCTGCTAAACCATTGCCCTTATATACAACTAATGCGACCGTCATCACCTTTATTCACTCATTCCAAAATACATCCAAACCTCACCCAACTATGTACGCAACCCTCTCTGTCCGCGGCTCACATCATAACTGTCATGCCATATTTACAACACAACCAATACAACCTGATTCCTTCACATAAAACCTGATTCCCTCCAACAAAACCTGATTCCTTCCTTGCGTCCCATATTCTTTATATATGCTCCATCGATCATCACTGCTGCTCCGATCCTCATTCGACACAACCGTGACAGTAGCTCCCCCTCCCACAAGCCGAGTTCCTGCAAGGCTGTTGATCCGGGTTTTCCAGGTTATTCTGCGTGGAATACATCAATGGCTTGAAAACCGTCCACGTTGACTGCTGGCTCCCAACTCCTTTCATCGTAGCCCTTCCATTTGACCAGATACTGTAGCTGTCATCGAAATAGCCTGCAGTCTTCGATGCATTCGACTTCGTATTCTTCTTCTCCATTCACGATGACTGGAAGCGGTGCTGATTCGATTTGTCCAGGCAATGGATCGTTAGAGGCTTTACTTAGGCGGGATATTGGTTGTACTGGGTGTATATGAATATTCTTAGGTAGGTCCAATCGGTATGCCCACGGGCTGATAACTTCGGTGATTTCGTACAGTCCTAGGTGCTTCCAGTCTAGCTTGTTGCTTGCCCTCTGTGTTGCGACGTTCCTAGCGTCCATCCATACTCTATCTCCCACTGTCATCTCTGTTCCTTCTCTGCGTCATTTATCCGCTTGCTCTGCTTGGATTGATTGTGCTCGGAACATTTTGGCTTTCATCTGTTCGAAGATTTCATTCATCTTTTGGGAGAGGTTATTGGCGTTTACTTCCCTGATATTGTTTCCGTTCTGAACTGGATGTTGACTGAAGGTCATTCTTGGATGAAACCCATAGTTGCCAAAAAACAGTGAGCAGCCTGTCATTTCTGAAGAGTGATTGTTGGACACAAACTCTGCCATTGGTAGCCACGATACGCAGTCGTTTTGTTGATAATTAACGAAAGCTCTGAGGTATTGTTCCATAATAGCATTCATTCGTTCTGTTCAACCATCAGTCTGTGGGTGAAATACAGTTGAAAGTCTCTGCTTGATTCCAAGTCTTTCACAAACATGTCTCCAGAATTCCGAGGCGAACTGAGGTCCTCTATCCAATACTACAGTGTCCGGTAGACTATGCAACCTGAACACTTCTCATATAAACATTTCGCCCAGTTTCCTTCCATCTTTATCGTCCTGGCACGGCACTAGATGCTTCATTTTCGACAGTCTATCCACTACCACCCATATAGCGTTGTAGCCTTTGCTTTCCAGTTACCCTACCACAAAGTCCATACTCAATTCCTTCCATGGTTGTTGTGGTACTTTCAATGGTTTGGGCCATCCTTGGGTCTTCTGATGGGTTGCCTTGCTACGTTGACATATGTGGCAGTTTCGTACATATCTATCCATGTCTCTCCTCATGCCCGGCCACTGATGGTTCCTCTTGAGTAATTCGAGGGTTTTGGCTTGTCCTGGGTGTCCGGCAGCTGGTGTATTATGATGCTCCTGTATCAGTTTAAGTTTTTCTGGTGCCTCTATATTGATGATTTCCATTGCGTTGGCACACAGTCCTTCACTGCTGTCGAATGGGCAGCCCTTGCACACATTTTCAATCCAATTCCACAACTCTTGGGGATTAACTTCATCTGTGTCTCGATTGACTACTTCAGTGAATGCTACCACCAGTCCTTGTTGTATTCTTTTGTCGAGATTAACTGTTTTGAGCACAATTTGTTGGGTATTTTCTGCCCCCCCTTCGGAGGAATGTCTCCTGGCATTCTAGTGAGTACATCGGGCTTCTGTCTCTGTCTTCCCAGACAGTAAACAATCTTGAACTTGAATCTCGACAGGAATTCAGACCACCCTGTTTGTCTTTTATTGAGTAATTTTGACATCATGAAATACTCGAGGTTTTTGTGATCCGTAGTATCTTGATTGGATGTGCTGACCCCTTGCATTCCGGCCTCCATTGTTCAAGAGATTTGATAATGGCTCCTAATTCCTGGTCATAGATTTCGTAATTCTCCTCGGCTGGGGTATGCTTTTTGGAAAAAAATGCAACCAGATGAAGGATTCCTTGATTGTCGAACTGTGATAGAACTCCTGCTGAAACATAACTAGAGGCATCTGTTTCCAGAACGATTTCTTTTTCATAATCGAAATGTGCTAGTACTGGTGCTGTTGTGAACACTTCTTTCAGTTCTGCAAAGGCCTGTTTCTGATCAGATCCCCAGTGAAATAGTACCAGCTTTTTCGTTAGCTTTGTTAATGGTTGGACCACCCTGCTGTAATTCCTGATAAATCTTCGATAGAAGTTGGCAAATCCTAAGAATGCTTGAACCTCTTTGAGTTTGCCAGGTGCTTCCCATTCCTTGACTGCTGTTACCTTTTCTGGGTCCATTCTGATTCTGTTGACACCGACTATTAGTCCTAGATACTTGACTTCTTGTTGACAGAATTCGCATTTTTCGGCTCTCAAATATAATCCAGCTTCCTTCAATATTGTCATTACCGCTCTGACATGTTGTTGATGTTCTGCCAGATTGTCACTCTAATTAAGAATGTCGTCCAGAAATACCATGCAGAAGATGTCCAGAAAAGGTCGAAGTGTATCATTGATGAATTTCTGAAAGAATGCTGGTGCATTGGTGAGTCCAAATGGCATAACCAGAGATTCGAATAGACCATAGTGGGTCCGGAATGCCATTTTCCATTCGTCCCCTTCCATATTTCTGATCATATTGTAGGCATTTCAAACATCTAATTTGGTGTACTACCTGGCCTTCAATAATCTCAATAAAGTCTCTTGGATGAGTGGTAGGGGTATCGATTTGATTGTTCCTTCGTTTAGGCCTCTATAATCCACGCATAACCTAGGCCTCCGTTAGGTTTGGGTGCGAATGACCGGGCTCCACATGGTGATGACGATGATCTGATGAATCCCTTCGACCAGTTCTTTTCAATCCATTCCTTCAAGAGTTGCAACTCTTCCTTGATAAGCTGTAAATTGGTCCGAAAGGAGGTGTAAAGCCTTCTTGGAGAGTGATCTTGTGGTCGTATGGTCTGTGTGAGGTAGTCGTTCAGCAATAACCTTGTCAAAGAGAAGAAGGAACTCATGATATTCTTTCGGAATAACTGATCTAGCGGTTTTTCCTGAAGGTCCTTTATTTCGAGGGCCTTGTTGATTTCGTATAGTGTTACGCCTATACTTTGAGTTTCTTCTTCTTTTGCGTCTCATAAATGGTGCTGCTGCTATCACACATATATCCAGCTTTGGCTTGTCTGGTTCCACTGTTTCCATATGATTGCCTCATACCCACACACTCGAGTGATATTGACAATGTTTCTGACAGTAGTCGCTTTCGAATCCTATCCTTTTCTTCTGGAATTTGACTGTAACATCGTGGAGTTGTTGCCATGGTAACCCTAGTACTATTGGATAGTGTCCTAATTTTGTGACGAACACTGGTAACTGCTCTTGATGTCCGCATATGCCTAGATTCAACTCAGCCATGGTGGTGATTGTTCCTGATTTGATGGGCTTCCATCTATAACTTCCAATTCTCTTGATTCTTTTAACTCCCTTTCCTCCAATTGATGATGGCGGACGAAATCTTTGTCAATAAATGCTATTCCAGTAGCTCCGCAGTCTATCAAAGCGTGGGTATCAATGATCTTGTCATCTATTTTCAGCAAGCATTTCACGACAAGATGTTTGCTTTCCATAGAAGACTCTTATATTTCCGCGCTGATATAGAAAACTGCGAAATACCAAAACTAGTATTAACTGACAAAGGAGATTCGTTTCCAGTGCAATTGCCATCCTTATTGCACTGGACTAAACTTTTCCCGACTCAACTTCCTTTTCTTTCCTTGTTTCCGAATCTGCATCTCCTTTATTTGCTACCTTCTGAAAGGTGATACCTCTGTTTGTTCTGACACTGCCTTCAACTTCCTTGGGCATGATGCCGCAAAATGCCTGCTATCCCCACAGTACATACATAGTCCTTCTTCCCTGCATCTCTTTCGTTCCTCAGGTGTAATCATCTTTCCCTTGATTGCCGAAAGATCCATTGGTGCAGGACCGTGATATGCTGCAACTGTTCCTGCGGTGCCGCATCTGGGGCGGATGTGATGTTGGTCGTTGTCTCGGACTTCTTATAGCCCTCCCACTTTCCTGATTTGTTTTCCGCCACGCGTTTCCTCAGCTGTGAATCTCGCTTTGAGCATAGTTTGACGAATTCAACTATACTTTCCGGTTCTTCGATATGTTGCCGAGAGTCCTTAAGCTCATTGGACAGCCCGTTTCGTAACGCACCCATTTGGGCATCTTCGTTCCATTTGACATCTGCTATGTATCTTTGGAGTTCCACATAGTACTGAGAAAATTCGTGGACTCATTGTCTGAGCCTCAAGAGTTCCCTCTTGGCCGTTGCTGCTTTGTCTTGATCTCTGAATGCTAGATCTAGCAGGTCAACTAGATCTTTCAGGGTATCGAGTTTGACTTCCCTAGAGATTTCATCACATCGTGGCATTAACTGTGCCAGGGCTACCCCCTGCAGCCATTGAACCGCATACCTCAGCTTTTTCTGCTCTGTCTTGAACACTTTTGGTTTGGAGGCTATCTTCAAGGCCAACTGTACTTTCCATCCTTGGAGTTCTTTTCTATCTTCTCCTGAGAAGCTGGCAATATCATTCACCTTCTCTTCCCTCTCTTCCCTCTCTTCCCTTTCTCCTGTTTTTCCCGTCCTTCTATCTGTCAGCCTCAAGATTCAGGTCACCTTTGTCGATTTTCTTCTGCCAGGTCTCTAAACTTCTCCATCTGTGCTTGGGCGTCTTCCAGGTCTTGTTTTAATTCTGCCAGGTCGGGATTACTCTTCTCCAGCTGTTGTTCTAGGTTCCGGACCTTGTCCTCCAGATCTCCATGACTGCATACTTGAGGTACTTCCTCCCTCGATGCTAATGTTTATTGCATAAGCAGTAACTCCTGCTTCGGATTGTTCTGCTCCTGGATAACTTTTCCGCCTTCTGCCAACAATTCCGATATTCGTACTTCCGCATTCTTTACAGATTGCTGTTCCTTTGGCAATTTGTTCAATTTGCTGGTTGTTGGAAGTTGAGCCGATGCTGTCAGCCTGATGTTGATATCATGTATGTGTTGCCTGAGTTGTGCTTCGTTCATGGCCTCCATATTTTTAGCTGCCACATTCTCCAATTCCATTTGTAATACGCTGGTTAGCGTAACATTGCAAGTCGGTCTTGAAGAACCTTCTGACATCCTTACTGTGATGTTGAGAGGCTGCTGTGAGGAGGTTGGCGGCTGTGAAGCCGGAGTGTGTTTTTCTACTCAGGTAGTTGGTTACCTGGTCGGAGTTCTTTTGGATCTGTTGAATTGCTGCTTCGACTTCTGCTTCTAGAAACGGACTGACAATCTAGCAGAAAAACACTTCGTGTTTACTGGGCATTGTTACGATAATCAGTGGAGTTGGTAAGGGGGCTGAATGTAACTCTCGATCCACTCCCGTTCCTTTTTTTGCCTTTCGTTCGTTGTAATATGTCCACGAAATTTGACTTTCTATATCCTTCAGTGTTCCTTTGATCGTGGATTCTGATGTCGTGGTTTGAGCGTTTGCTGCTCTTCCGATTGTAGTATGTGTGCCTCCGCAGTTATGTTCGCAGTAGCATGGTTCTTCGTCCTGACAACTGACGTGAAGACTGTAGTACTTTGTCCAATAGTTCTTAAAAACCGGATCGTCAATTTGGAGTCCTCCTCCGTTTCTTGCAGCTTCCGTCCAGTAGCTATTTCAGGGGGAAACTGTCTGTGGTTCATCCCAGAAATATGCCTCAAGGGATTCATTGGTTTCGAGGATGATAGCGTCAATGCTATCGAATGCGTTCAATGGTTCTTGTTCAAAAAGATTGGTGGGTTGACCTACTAGGTCAAAGAAATTTATTGGAGATTGTTTAGGTTTGTTGCTATCATACGCTGGCATTTACTCGAATATGCTGGATCCTTCTTGTCGAAATTTCCAGATGCACACTATGCAAATGTGTCTCCAGAAACTGTGTACCGTTAACCGGTTTTCAAAGTTGCCAACAGATTTAAACACCAGGTACTGAGGGTTGCAAGGACGGTGACAAAAGTAACAGCCGCTTTGGTGATGATAATGGCACATATATTAAATTATAACCAGTAGAATCGATTGTAGACTCGTTCTTCTGTCAAGGTTTCAAGGCTTGGAGTTCTAGGGGTTATTAAAACCAAACTAAGAATGCAGTGATTGCAGGGACTGCGTAGCAACTAGAGACTCGAATTCCGGAATCACCGAAGTGAACAGAGGTTGATACCGAAGCTATTGATTGTTTTGTAGACTAGAGAATAAGTGAAGAACAAACCTATCCTCCGCTAAACCATTGCCCTTATATACAACTAATGCGACTGTCGTCACCTTTACTCACTCGTTCCAAAATACATCCAATCCTCACCCAACTATGTACACAACCCTTTCCGTCTGCGGCTCACATCATAACTATCACGCCATATTTACAACACAATCAATAAAACCTGATTCCTTCACATAAAATGTGATTCCCTCCAACGAAATCTGATTCCTTCCTTGTGTCCCATATTCTTTATATATGCTTCATCAATCATCACTGCTTCTCTGATTCTCACTCGACACAACCATGACACTATATACTTGTGTTCACAGATTGTCAATTTACTAAACTGTTTTTAAGCAATTACCAATACTGTGTTTTTGGAATGGCATAAACTTTTGGATTTAGACATTGTGTGCAGTGCCTTGCAAGTTTACACAGCACCATAATACTGTGCACAAAATTTAAGTTTGGATATTATGCAGCATAAAAGTCAGAATTTGAAATTTTTGTGCATGGCACTGTGCAAAGTCAATTTTGATGAAATTTAGATGCCATACTGGGTAGCTTGGGCTGGAGACGGCCAATCTGGGTCACCTTAAGGGTGGCAAAGCCGTCACCGTATCTTGTATAATGAATAAATAAATAAACTCTCTTATTACTATCTGCTCAACCCGACAATTTTTCATCCACTTCATACTTCAGTTTCTTTTGTGACTACAGATCTCAAAATACCATTCTGCAATGCTTCGATATTGATCTTAGAGGCGCTGAGGGGAGATGAATCGGGATACAAGAGAGTGTTGAACTGGTTCATAGATTATGGTTCGTGTGTTGACTAGGATTTCGGCCGAATGGCACGTGACTCACGAGAAGTTGTTAGTCACTTCTCCTTTTCTCCTTTCTCTCTCTTTCTCTAGATCTTTAGATATTTTAATTCTCACGAGCTTCTCCTCCACCGGTCTGTAGTTTTTCGGGGAATGGAGGATATGGAGGATATAGAGGATGTATACGGTCCAGGACGGGAGTGTTAGAACGGTTTGTAGAGTACGTCATCACATGCCGTCTGGGTTAGGGTTGGCATGTAAATATAGATAAAGCTACTTAAGTAGTCATCGTAGACTTAGACAATCAAGGTTTAGTTCGGTCAAGAGAGAAGGTTCGGAACAACAGTCAGGAGTTGTGATTAGGGGAGAGACTTGATGTAAGTATCTGGATTCTAGGAGTTGATGAGACTGACGGAGAGCACAGCTGGGAGATATAGGTTCCTAGCTATGACTACTACTCCTGGCTAGTGATAATGGGCCTTTGCGGTCAAATATATTTCATAGGCCATTGGTAACAACGCAATCAAGGTCTCTCGAAGGTCTGGCAGGACGGCTTATGAAGAACAGCTGACGAGTACAGTGATGTATGATTTCTGATGGAAAATCAGATCTCGGTCGTTCCCTTTGGGCTACTATGGAACTAACATTGCACTCATAACGACATTCACTTATTTGCCTTCGCTTTTCTATTTAGTCTTCTTCTCCTTCGTCTTCTCCTTCCACTTTGTCACCGTCTGTTTCCCCTTCTCCATCTTCCTCTCCTTCACCTTTCTCCCCTCCCGTTTCGCATACAGTTGCGACATCTTCAGCTTACATCCGCAAGGCCAGATACTGATCTTCTTTTCTCGCCGATATTTTGTCCACGCAGGAAACACTATGTCCCAGCACTTCTCGTGGTAGTGGTGTTCAACGTCGCATGGAAAGAGGATTATTGGTTCCCCCGGCAGAGGAATTGCCTTCTTGTGGCAGTGGACGCACAGTTTGCGGGATCGTTTGGTGACTTTTGAAGCTTTGCTGCGGGGCGCCATGGTGTAGCAGTGGTTGAACAGGCAGAAGGGAGGGGGAGGTATAGTGATAGTACAGGAGGGGTTCGAGATGAACACAAGGTTCAACATGGTGAATAGGTGAATCTTTCGGTCCGGGTATTCTATGGTCATGGCTGACATTGGCTGATACAATAGGTAAAACGGAACAACATCCGAGGTTGCTAATTATAATCAGTTGATGCAGATGCAACAATAACAAATTACCAACTTGAAGATTTATGACTTCAAACAGAGAGCATGCCAGTAACTCCGTCGCAAAGTGATACGTTACTGTGAGATACCCAACATACCTGATGGTTGAGCTACAGCTCCCTGTTCAGATGCCACAACCCCGTTGTCTTTCATGGAGAGGTGGTAACACACTTGGACGAGCTTGGTTCCGATTCTCACCAAAGGACTGAACTTATTGAGGATCTGGCCATGCATTATACGTCGATGTGATCCGTATGGCAACAATAAACTTGAGATGGGTTTGAATTCGGCTCTAGGAGATGAATTTACAATATCAACACGTTGGCCAACAAGTGGAACGATATTTTGAGAAAACAATATGTAGATGAACAGAGGATCGCGATGATCACAGTTAATTTTGATGTTCGGGTTATGAAGGGAAGCAGTTCTTAAGACTTATACTATATCATGCTCTGGCTCTACAGTGTCTGCACTTGGAGTACAGGCTAAGTTTAAGTTGCACGCATTCACGGTATCAAATTCACAGGAACCAAGGACCAAGTTTTTAAAAACCCATTTTATTTTCACCAGTAGCGTGCCCGAACTGGCCCGCCCTCATGTTGCCCGCGGGCTACAATCTAGTTCTTGCGAACCTTCTTGCGGCCCTTGGAAGGACTAGCGCCCTCCCTCTCAATGCCTCGCTTGGAGCGTTCTCCAACGGGCTGGCGAGAGGGAGGAGCACGGCCATTGTCCATGAGGACGGCCAAGTTGTGACGGGCACGCTCTCCCCCACGAACGGCCTCGATAACTTCGGCGTTCAAATTGACCGCCGCCCAGAGCTGATCGATCTGCTCGTCTCTACAAGCAGATCGATGCATCAGGTTGTGAACCTGATACTTCAGGGAGTGGTTCTCCCTGACCAGCTCTAGGAGCATGCGGTCCTTGCCCTCCTGGTCCGAAGGGATGACGAACTGTACGATAGGCTGTTAGCACGTACATTAAAGACAGGGCAGTGATAAAATTTACCTCGGGCATATCCACCCCCTCGTGGATATCCTCGATTGGCTTGCGCTCGCGTTGGACTTGAGCGCAAGGTGGGATCCATCCTGGAGAGAGATCTGGGGTCTTAATATCATGGCCGGGCCAGATCTCTTTAATGGGAGTAACGGGGAAATTGTCCCACTCGTCGTCTGCGGCAGTACGCTCGGGGGTCTTAGGAGGAGGAGTATCTGGAGAAGGAGAAAGGTTCAACTGGTATTCGATTTCTTCCTTAGTCATGGTACCGGGACGTTTGCCGGTCCAGTAAGACTTGCGTTTGGGAGGATTCTCGGTATCCTCGTCGTCTTCGCCATCGCTTTTGTCGTTATCATTGTTCCTATCGTGGTCGTCGTGCTCGTTATTGCTGATGACAATGATCTCGTCATTAGACTTGGACTTGTCTCCGACCACAGTGTTGTCGGTTGACTCGTTGAAGGAGACCTCGCGAATATCAAGGATCGACCCTCTGTTGGTATTATTCGTCAGTGGGAGGGTGGCCTTGGTAATCCAGGAAGAGGCGAATTCGTCGCTTGAAGTAGACGAAGGGGGAGCGTCGGTCATATTGACGTCGGACATCTTAATCGGTTGATGGGGTGTTCGGAAAGGATAATTATAATAACGAAAATGGGTATTCTGATCAAGAGAAAATTGAGTGAGAGAGGAATGTTTCAAACGAGGGTTGTATGACTTGGAGAGAAGCAAAACGGGGTTCACGAGGGGACTTACGGAAGACTGCGCTTCTTGGTAGGCTTCAATTTGTCGATAGTAGCCACCTTTCTTGGAGCAGGACGGGGCTTGAACGGCGGCGTAGTTCGTTCAAAACGAGCCTTCTTCCTCTCTTCGGCTTCACGCTTGTTGCGGGCTTCACGAGGGTTGTGATAGATTCCTACAAGTTCGGGACTACACGACATCATCCTTAGCCTCCACTCAAAAATTTGAAGGGATAAACAATCACTGCGGAAGACCTACTGCTTGCTCAAATCCTTGGGAGTCTCCTCGCCGTCCAACTCCATAGCCTTCTCGTAACGCTCAAACATATCGTTGACTTCAGCATCAGTGAGGGTATAACGACTACACCATTTGTTAGCAACTCGCCTCGACCAGGCAACTGAAGTGGAAATACCTGTCACTATACTCTTCAGGTGGGGTCTCAGGAATATTAGCCTTGCGGCCGAGATTGGGACGAGGAAACATTTTTGCAGATGAGGTTGTACAAAAGTGGACAGAAAATGTACGTAATGTGTGCAGAAGAGAGAAGCGGAGGATGAATGTGTTGAAGGGATTTAAGGTGAACAAGAGGGTGGACGTTTTGGATGCATGGGAGGGCATTTCAGAGGGAAACGTGAGCGATGTTTTGACCGGCGGGTTCTTCATGGAATTTGGGAAACGTGCGTGAGGGTGAATGGGGCGAGTGACGATTCGGGTGATGGGTTTTGTTATCACGACGTCGAGGATTCTGAATGTACTTGCAGAGTACAGGAAGTGGTGTCTGCCCAAGGATAGAGAATATACGTTCGCTATCACAATGATCTCAGTGCCTGGCAGAAGTTGCGTAAATTTGGATTGATTCATTATATGAATGGCTACAAGGCACGGTTGTTCTAGCACTGGGTAAAGATAAACTATCTACGATACGTTAAAAGGAGTTTTAATAGGGATTGAAGAGTGGAATACTCTATGCTTAGGAGGACGCTTAGTTTGACAAAGATTGGTCGATATTGGCAGAGAAGGAATGCTAATTTTAACCCTGCGTCTATAGTATCTCGCAGCGAGTTGGCTCTATGCTTTACATATTCGAAATGAAAGCCAACGTGGTTTCAGTTTGATACTTGGTTAAAAGTTGCTTTAGATCAACACTTATCCGTCACATCGCTATCTCTGTTACTCTGGCCTGTTCATTTGGCTATCATCCATTGTTCTGGATAGTTAGAAACATATCAGACATCCTTTGACAGTGGGTCCAAACTTAGCCTGAACACAGTCGAGTGATCGATCGTACGTGTTTATTGTTTTGCGTGCCAAAACTCATGCATATCCATTTGCGAATCTTATGCCAATTCTGTGTGGGTATCTTTGTCAAATTTTGGCGAACGATGCAAGACTTTCATTAAACCTATGATTGTGACCACAGAGCTTTAAGAAATAATATTGCTCCGCTGCCATTATTCTACATCACTATAATATTGTCTTGCGGGTCTACTGGAAGCATAAGCATATATGCTCCTTGTTATGGTGACACACAATGGATTATTTTTTACGAGATATCGATAATTGCGAGAAGAGAGCCATCTTGGCTGTTTCAACTTCTGGTTTTAGTAGTACTATGTTATGAGCAGTAACAAGCTGTATTCCTTGAAATCGAAAAGAAAGAGGATAGGTATGGCTGTCTAAAACCGATTCTGTAGCATATAACAACATCGTAACGTTTCCTTACGCCCTCGGACCCCGAATTTTCTTACAACACGTTAGTTCCCAGTCATGCATCCTATATCAAGCCCATGGCTAACTCGCCGTATTGCTCATGTTTGCATCAGTCTGTATCTGCCTTGAAGCTGTTATTTTACGTCAAAGTTATGTTGAGCCACGGAAAAGAATGGACTGACTAGGAGTCGAACCTAGGACCTTCCTATACTAGACGGATGCTCTACCAACTGAGCTACCGGCCCTTGATAAGTGTGGATTGCTATGTTTCAGCAAGTTACACATGCATTATTGCAAGCTTGAAAAAACCACCATCGGAAACAACAAAGACGTATGCAGGGATTCTAGGAACCACGAGTATCTTCAGGTCCTATCTGCTCTCACGTCCAGGTGCGGCATGAAAAAAAAAGAAAAGAGAACAGAAAATCTGGTATAGGAGAGAAATTCCTCTCAAAAGTGCTTGAATTGAAAACTGCACACAAAAGTAACCAAATAGGACTCAAACCTATCACAATCTTAGAACAACCGCATCCAAAGCGGCATCTCTAATCATACACCTGTTGATCGACTTGTACAATCACGCAAACAGAAAGTTGCGCCTCCTAATCCTCCTCGCTCTCACTCTCGCTTTCATCTCCAGAGGTCTCCTCAAGAGACGCTTCAGCATACTTCCTCGTCTGTTCCCTCAGCTCTCTCATAAATTCTGGAGTCTCCTGGCCTTGCGCCTCCACTTCCTCGTCATCATCCTCATCATCCGCATCCCCCTCTTCTTGTTCTTCCACTATAATACTCTCCTTCCCCTTAGCCTCCATATCCTTCGTCTTAGTCTCCATCTCCCTTTTCTCCGCATCGCGCCGTTTCTTATTCAAGTACCACTTCCTCCGCTGCCTGCTCTTGTCCCGTTTCTTTCTTTCCTCCGAAATTTTTGTAACCTTTTTCTGCAACATAATAGCCTGTTTCTGCAGCCGCTTAACGACCTTTACTTTCTCGTTGGGGCGGGGTGGCCTAGGTTCTCCATCGGACCAATCGGAGTCGGCGGATTCGTTCTTGGGGCATGTGATTGTAGCGTCGGAGAAGGTGACGAAGAAGGAGATAGGGAAGTCTATTCATGTCAGTGAAGAGGAAGAGAGAGGGAAAAGAAGGGGGTGGGGGAACAATTGCCGCGGTTCTTGAGACGGATGTCGTTTACCACCTGTTCCTTCGTGTACGGGTAATAACCGGGGTGTTCCCAGAAGACCTTCGGGTCATCATCCTGGATGGGTTCGGGTCGTTGTTGGGAGAGCAGAGCTGGGCGTTTCCGGGGAGCGGGTGGACAATTATCGGCTTTTCCGACGCGCTTAGCAGGTTGTGGAGGAGGAAGGCCGCGGTTTGAGATAGTTTGCAAAGGCTCCGGGGACACAGATGATGAGCTGGACGAGTCATCGCTCGAAGACTCGTCGTTTGAGCCCATCGTGGGGAAGTATCTGTGCAATAGAGGTTAGTCGAGTGATGGAAATATGTCGTTGGTAGAGCGTACGTGTTATTGCAAAATTGATTTTCAGGTGGTGAAGTAGGGGGAGAGGGGATTGAACTTGAGGAGTTAGAAATATCAGAAGAATTACTTGAAGACAGCATCCGCGCATAATCGGGGGATATGCGAATTGGAAGGGTGTGCACCATGGCCAATGTGGCAATATTGGGCACTGGGGTAATAGAATGGTGAGTGAGAGCTCGAATGTTGACCCACAGGCTGAACAGATGTAGGCCAATGGTCGCCAAGATGGGTAGGTAAACACCAGCAACACCCCATCTATCAGACGGGATACTTGAGCTGGTAGATGTTAAGGAGGCCTCACAGTACGACTGTGTGCCAGGCCAATAAAATGCCTCTCCCATCGTGAACTCAAGGTGCTACATCAGTTGCCAGTTGACTGTATGCAAATCCGCACAAGGCATGCATATTACCGGGTTAACCATATCACCAGTTTGAAATACATGTACCTTTGTGCTATCATCTCTAGACGGCGATACAGCAGAGTGCAATATCAACTTCGTATTTATTACGAGTAATATCATCCATGTTACAGGAAGAGTATGCTAGAATGACGGCTGCTTTACCATTTCTGTAGCGTGGATTCTCTCAAACCTCGCAAACTGCAAACGTGGGGCTTCATAATTCGCAACACAGATTCATAGGTACAAAAAAATGGCCGTGGCCTAGTTTATGAACAAGCGTAACACTTTCGACACCTTGAAGCAACCTGCAGGAGTTTTCTCATTACCCCGTGACTAGTTTTTTGCCAAATTTTTGTTTTTGTTGCATCATGGTTCGAAACACGCAGCAAACCCATCGTCCATGTCCAGAATTCATGACCCCTTTACATTCCGGAAAGACGTACATACTGGGGTGATTCGAAACATAAATGCTGCATCCTGACTTGAAATATTGACCCATAGTTAGCATTTTATAGGGCCCTGAGTTTGGGACTCGGGTCTCGACGTCGACAGCACACAGGTAGATATCACTATAGCTTCCGTAACGTATAACGGAGTCATTGTTAATATTTAGTCGATAAATTTCCAACGCAGCATAAGAGGGCTGGAGACGCCTGATATGCGGGCCTAAGCCCTGTTCATTCCAGCTGCCCTTCGAACGGCGATTCCTTACCTCTATCATTACTATCGTCAAAAACTGTACCAGCCACAGAGGCCCTCACACTGGCCTTATGTGTGCCCAAATTCACGCGCCAAAGCTGTTGTAGCAAAGTATCGAGATAAAGGCGATGATTTCTGCAAGTTTTTATTCCATCCTCACGACTAAAAAAGATTGGGATAACTATACCCAAGCATGTATTGATTGACACAATAACATTCCGATGTTCTTTGGTCCTTTTATCATAAGTCGTCCCTAATCCCTACTACGTGGACGTGTGTACGGACCCCATGTACTGCTTTTTCAATTGTATTATGAGCAATCAGATTCTAATGGCCACCAAACATTCTCCCATAAACCCGGTACCAGGCATCTGTTAACATAAAGCCTTGAAACTGAGAGTCTGAGACGAGGTGGTAATCTACTCAACACCTTGCGATATATGCACGAACAACGGAACTGGGAAACACTTAGATCACAGAAAAGACGAAAGCAATGTGGAAACGCCAAACAGCTGCATTCCCCCAGGGGCCATGGCTCTTCACAAATGATCCTGGGCCTTAAGACTGCCAAATACATCGGGTTAATGTTCCCAACCCGAGGAATGACAACGGACAAGTTTCAATGGTCCGAAACCATGAACCCCCCAACAAAAAAATAAATACAAAATACAAAAACAACTGGGGATATGGCCCTTTGCAAATGATTCTAGCCCGTACGACTGTTAAACTCATTGGGTTGTTAACGTTTCCAGCCCAAGGAATGACAGTAGACCAGAATCAAATGCTTAGGAACCATGAACCCCCCACACAAAAAAACAATAAAAAAAACAAAGAAAAATAAGACACCCATACACCCACACAGATAGTTCCCTGTAGAATCATCAGTGATGATGGTATTACAAGTAGTTGGTTTGGAACTTACCCTTTACCCCCTCTTTTGGATGCGGTTAGCATCCTTGGGCTTTTTAGTTTTCTCCTTCTCCTTCTGCTTCTTCTCCTTTCTCTTCCCCTTCCCCTTGTTCTTTACGGCCTCTTCAGCCAAGGAGATTTTTTGCATCTCCTTCTGCAACTTCTCCATCTCCTTCCTCTCTCTCATCTCTTTCTCCCTCTCTATCACCTCCAAAATCTTCCCCGCATATATAGCAAGCTTCTTCTTTTGAAGCTTCCTCGGGCCGGGCATATTCTTCCTGATGCACCCCTCCTTGACGGCAGCACACTTCTCCACTGATTTGGTTTTGATAAACCTGGAGAGGTGTGCCAGATTTGGCCTTGCCTTTTTGATGCCCCCTTTCTTTAAGGCAGCTATTCTCGCCTGGTTTTCAGGTTTCATCCAGTTGTGCACTTCCACCACCTCATCCCAAACATAGCCCAAAAAGAATGGGTTCTTGGTGGTAGTGGTTGTGGCGGCTGACCAGGCAAGCTGGTTCCAGCACTCCAACCTTTCGGCGAGCCAGTCAACTCTCATGTCCCATAGCGGGCTATGGGCCGCACTACGAAAACTGTTAGTTTAAAAGAATGGAGAATAGGTAATCGATGCTTACAGCTGGCCATAGTAGACCATTGCTTCGAGGGGGAAGAGAGCCGCGGTCTTTTCTACGGTTTTGTCAAAATTGTATAATATACTGTGAAATCTCGTGTACTTACCAACCGACCGGGAAGTTGCGTTCCCCTGATTCCGCTTGGTAATTTTGGTCCTGTTATTTGGACCGAGGGCTTTGGTGATAAGCTTGGCTCTGCAGTTGGACATGTTTGAAATGTAGCGGTCGAGAGAATATGGGGAAAGCGGTGTGTAGTGTAAGGGTATTTAAATGGAAGACTTGGAACTATTTGAGTAGGTACTTATAGGTAAATCCTTAGGGTTGGAGTGGCCACGGACTGTGCAATTGCAATTGCATTAAGCCCGGACTTGCCATTCAACCTGCGTTGAGAGCCATTGACAATCTCCTACTCACCAATTGTCTGCTGAGCGACATGTTAATAACATAAAGCTCTGATAGACACTCAATTCTAATAGCACATACTTGTACGTGTGTATATGAAACATGGAAGCACTATTCCAGCAAAAATCGTGAACAATGCACACAGTATTTTCACATTCCCAATGTTCCCACTAGCTTCCGAATTCAACTAGTTACTTGTCGCCGCATTGTCGCAACGTCGGTCTATGCATTACACTGCCCACACATCTTACGCTACGATTTGAGCTGATGTCTTGCAGGGGCAACAAATTTTCAGAAAGACAGCAAGTTGGCGTATCTGTCGTGTTTCTGTTCTGATATTTTGGGTGTGGGAGTGACGAGAGATTGTAAACCCCCTAATGTGTTCAATTCAAAATGTCTTCTGCTCACCTGGTCAGCAAGTTCAGGGTTCTTACAATAAAACTAACACCACAGCGCCAAAAAGAGGAACACCCACAGAATTTACAAAGCGAAGGGAATGGTAAGCGAGATAAATAGTAACATGTATTGCGTTAAATTTATTCTATTTAATAGTTAAAACACTCTCAACCCATCAGTAATACAGGTCAGCTGCAGACTGGGAATCTTCTAGATTATTGCCGAGACATGTTTAGTCGGGTTGCAATATATGGCCTCGGCAGGGATTGCGATTTGCTCTTTTCCAGCGGGCAGGTGGGTGGGAGACTCTCTACAGACTGTTATAACGAACTATCTTAATTTTTCGACTACCTACCCTGAACACGGAACTTCGGGCGCCAGATTTTCTACTTCGGCACTTTGGCACCTGTATTGGCCTTGAGTGGCTCGCGCTTCTTGGTGGTGTATGGTTACGTTGGCCATAGCAGGCCGTAGCTGAAGAGTGCAGCGGTCTCCTCTACGGTAGTGTCAGGATGTTATAATGCATCGTGAATTCTCGAACATTTGCCAATTAGTCGAAAATTTCGGCGGTCCTTCATGCACTTTGTAACTTTGGACCTAGTATTTGGACCAAGGGCGGATTTTTTATTAACGTTAACGTTATATTGGACATGATGATGTATCCGTAGTGGTCTAGAGAATATGCAAAAAATGGACGGTAATGCCTTTCCCGCAGTGTTAGAATGTTATGATGCATCATCATGAATCCTTGAATACTTAGTACCTACTCCAAGCGAATCAATTGTCGCTTCTTCTCTTTGGTGACCTTTGTCCAGGCTCCCGCTTCTTGCAAGCAGTGGAGGGAACTTGCATGGTGGGTAGACGTTCAGTTGGTACAGTTGTTGTTGGGAGTGAGGAAGGTGTTCCAAGGCGCTCCAAACTCCTGCGTCGATTGCAGACACCGACAGAACAAGCCTGCCATCTGAAATCTTGTCGTAACTCGCCCGAGTCCCTTAGTCGCCCTACATAGGAGCATGGGGGTGGAGCCGAATCGGAATCTGCAGTATGAGGTAAGTATGAGCGATGATCGTATACAAGGTGCTCAGTTGAGGGACTCTTGGTGGCGAAATGCCGACAGAGCTTGGGAATAGCTTCGAACCGACCAATTACGGAACTTATAATCGACTTATTTGGCAGAGAGAGGAGGTGAAACGGTTGATAGATACCAATAGAAGAGGATTAAATCATGCTGTATGGTTCCAAAACCGACATTGTGATACCGGCTGAATCGTGGGTAAAGGTGGTGGCCGTAGGGCTTATAATGTATGGTTTGGAGTAGGCAAGTACGTGTGGTGTGAAGTAGGGTGCGCCGATTGAGGTTAGGGTTAGTTGCCGTATCAAATTTGACGACCACAACTCCACGGCTTTACACGTTGTGCCAAAAGTCGGGTGTACCCCATAAAATGCCGAAATTCAACTCCTCCACCATAACAGTATAGAGAAACCCAATTTTCTCAGAAAAATATCTGTTGTGTAGTGAATGATGAGGATCTTGGCATTTCTTGTTGTATGGGGGAAAAAAGTCGGGCGCTCTTTGTCCCCCCAAATACCCTTGTACCCTAGTACAGTATCTTAACGCACAACCAGTCACCGCTCGTCTTCACAATCACCAACTCCAAACACATCCATCACAAACCCACCATGCGTCCCACCCTCCGCCTCCTCGTGCGGACTCGGCGACCTTTCCGCAGTCTTGAATCTACTAGTATTCCTCTCTCTCATTCTCTATCTCTCACTAACTTCTCTTAGCATCGCGCACTCTTCGCACCCATATGGATCGTCTGACTGGGCAAAAAAGCCAAATCCTCCATAACCTAGAAAGAGCCAACAAATTACGAACCGAATGTCTTGTCATGATGAATAGTATCCGGCAGAACAACCCGGTGGTTACACTGTTTGGTCCAGAGATAATGGAGCCCGATCCAGCATGGAAAGCACTGAATATGATCTTAGAGGAAAATGGTAAAGCTAGGGAGGAGGGAATGGAATGTTTGAAGGAATGTGAGAGGTTATTGGAGACGACAAGGGGGCTGATGAAGGTGGAGATGCAGAATGGTGCACTGGTGAGGGAACTGAAGAAGTTAGAGAGACCGCAAGAAATCAAGAGAGAAGATATTTAGGATTTTGAGAGCGGCTAGAAAAAGGTATGTACCGGGAATGAGAGTATTAGACGCTAGCGAGAAACAAGACCCTGTCTGACGGATAAATGTGAGAGCGGGTTGGAGCAGCTATCTGCATGTCAGTTCACGCTTCGATCTCGGGCTCATTTAAAAAAGAACTCTAGGGGGCCTTCGCTTCTCCTGGCTCTTGTGCGTAGACTTTTTTCTCGTCACTCGTAAGGTTTGCCTCCTCAGTCGGCAGATGCTGCCAGTAGTATGCGAGCGCAGTTTCTTCTCTCTTCCTCATAATCGCTCAACTTTTCGCGGCCCATCGACCCGCACCTTTTTCCTTTTCTGCTGTCAAGTTTGTGATGGAAGTGTATCTTTATTGTTCTGATCTCCTCCAGAGGACCGGAGGAGACTGCTCTTTATGTACACATAATAGAACCGTATACGTCCGCTCCTGTCCATAACCGTCCGCACCCGCTCTAATCATCTAACTCTATCAGTTTGGCACTAGCAAAAGGTTAGAATGGGAGGTTTTTGAACCTGTGCGAGGTGGCTGAGGGAATTAGTGACGAGTCCGGGCTCGTGCCAGGCATTTTGCACCTGGCCCGGAATACAACGAGCCCAGCCCATTCGTGCAAATACGACGAGCCTAGGTGAGCTAGGTCAATCAAACATCAACCATCAATCAACCATTTCGAGGAATCGAATGGTTTTTGTGCGTACCGAAGCGCGGAAATAGATCTTGGTGGCTAAGGGTGCGATTAACTTCAACTCCTTTTTCTACAGTACTCTCTTTCTTTCTCTTCTGCTTTACCGTATACGAAATCCTATGATTGCGCCTTTTGGTTGCCGCTGATCAAGTCCTTTTGAACTCTTAGATTGTTCCCGTGCGGCCCTTTCAAGGGAACTAAAGAGTAGTAGTTATGACTGAAGGGCAGCAGCTGCAGCTGCCAGTGGCTCATACGCCAGGAAATTCAAGGACTGAGCAAGTATCTACATTTTATTTTTTCCGAGGACCATGAAGTGCTGTCGGATTTGAGGCCTGAAACGGAGTGCTGTCAGTAAACTGCCAGTTCTACAGCTTATTATTTGACTGGCCTGGGTTCAGTGTTCTACTACCAGTGCTTTGAGCAGCAGAGTTCCGGGTGTTCACCCACTCAGTGAAACCCCAGAGATAATCCCTCAGCGCCTCTTCCCTCACCAGGTTCGTGACATCTCATAATGTGACGGACGACGGTACTGATGGTGTTGAGTTATTGTACCTTAACTAGCTAGGTGAGTCGATTGCGGTTAGGGTTAGGCCCTATGCCCTGGTAGAGTACAACTCAATGGCTAAAAGCTAAGGTTACACTTGTCTCCCACCCAGATCGCCTTCTATCACGTGATTTTGAGTCTCGTACCTCGGCGTTAAAAATCACTCACGCTTCAGTCGCCGAAAGCGGAATCTTCAGCCTAGCGGAGTGAATTAGGGCTGGGGTTCCGTTGGCCGGGTAACGTCTGGGTGCGTGACAAAGGTTACGCATTATCTGTCGTTCTCACAGCCCTCTTCGACATCCTCACCAACCAATATATCCATCACTGTCATTACCATGCGTCCTACCGTCACACTTCTTCTTCGGTCCCGACCATTACACCCCCATGAATCCGCCAGTCCTCCCCCCTCCCTTCATTCTCGAACATCCGCACTAACCCCCTCAGGTGCACGACAACTCCGTGCCGGTCTCCAGGAACTGAACCGCCAGAAATCACAGACCTTCTACAAGCTGTTTGTGGACGACAAGATCCGAAAAACGTGTTTCGACATGATGGATGAGAATAGACGGGGCCTCATTTCTCCGGAGATATCGGATCCGGAAGGAACCCTGATTGCGACCCTGGGGGTATTAGTTAAAGTTAAGAAGCGGGATATTGAGGAATTGAAGGAAGTTCAGGTGTTGATAAGGAGGTCGAGGGAACTGAAGCAGATACTGGACAGACAGGAAACAGCGGCTAGGAGAGGGTAGTTGGGTTAGAAGCGAGCGAAAAAAGACTGGATTAAAGTGGGATCGTGTTGAGGCGTTATTAAGCCCGAATTTCGATTTGAGGATGCCTAATCTTCTGGCGGAATCATGCGAATGTTTACTGCACAGCACAACTCGGTCCTCGTTCTTAGAAGAAAATGTTATGTGAAAAGTGTGGTTTTGCATTACGGGAAAACCGTGATGAACTAATGATATAGTATGAAAACCTCGAGAGTATCAATCTGCCCCCTTCCCCCCCCTTTCTTGGCTACCACCTAAAAGTCCCTCACCTCGAAGATATCTCTCAGCTCTTCACATCTGTCGTCTTTGCCTGTATCCAAGGATTACAAACATCTCCTTCCCGCCTATCTGAGCCATTTCTTTCCTCCTGAAGTTTTGAATTATATGCTTCAATGCCTGGATCTACTCCCAAAGCTCTTCGTTCTTCTTTGTCAAATCCTCCTTCTTCCTAGCGACCTCTTCTATCTCTTGCTTGCAATTCGCCAACTTCAGTGGTCCCAGTAGACTAGGTGACCTAAAGTTCGAGCAGCCGGTTGCGGCCTAGTTCAATGATAGCCCATGAGCTAAACTACGTTCCACGAAGCGGCTTTAAAGTAGGTGTAGCTACAGAACTATAGCTCATCATGACGTGGTGTTTGATGTGGTGAATGACACTGTTTATGATGCTGTTTATGACGTTTAAGGTTACTTTCTGGAGCGGAAATATAAGGTCATTGTAATTAAAGTTAGAGTTCGGACTTTTTTCCGGTATCCCCAGTTGCCTCATCTATAGTCTCTCCATTGGTACAACCAATGAAGAATAAAGAGCGAAGCCCCGTTTAGAAGTATGGAAAACAAGTTATATTCAAAGATAGAGAATGTTGGGAGTGTAACATTTGTCTACGATCGTGATGCGGCAACCGCCTAGCGTCCGGGAAAAATAATTCAAGCGGCCCTTGAGCAGCCCAGAATAGATCGAGTAGTTCTGCTCTGGTGGCAGCTCATTAATTGTAGGTCAGTGAGCTGTTTCGGGCTGAACTAACCTACTAGGACCACTGACCCGCATCCGAACTACGCAGCCAACAAACATTGATCCACCACGAGCACTTCCGTTTATTAGCTCCCTTGTTCTTTGGCCGCATTGAACGAATAGTCTTGTATGCGTCAATTGTGTGCTTTGAGATGTAACGACGTGGCCGCTTTGTTGAATGGTAGAGCGATGTATCTTCGGTAGTGAACATACATGTTGAAAATGCTTAATACCGGGTACCCATTAACTAGGTTCTAAAATTATGTGAGGAGATAAATCACCTCTTCGCACACAAGAGATGAGATGGAGACTGAGGCAGAGCTGTGGCGACGGTTATCTTGCCCTTCAGGTTATCAAGTCGGAGCATGGACGAGCAAGTACGAGCAAGTACAATGTGTCATTTTCCGTACAATCAATTACAGCGAAGGTAACGGCGGTAGAGGAGTACGGCGAGGAATTATAGCAGAATCAGGAAGGAGAGAACCGTAGGGAAGAGTAGCAGGACTTAGAAGTACACCTAATGACGTTGAGAACCTCTGGGCTAAACCCGGAGAAGTGACATTAGTCATTAGTGTCAACAGGAATCCAACTGGATATGGCCAGCTGAGTGTGCATACATGCATACGCATATATGCATACATTGCATTAACCAAACGTACACTCTGTGAATGAACTAGTCCGTTCCCGGAGGTGGGGTGTTGAGACCAATCAGAGGAGGGAGGGCAGAAAGATGATGATGGAATTGTCTATCGTAAAAAGAAAGAATAAGATGACATACAGTATATGGAAATCATATCAAGAGAAAAGTACTAAGAACGAAACACTAAGATCGAAGCATCGAAGCACTACTCAGGCCCGAGGCTCACGGGGAGATAGGCACTGCACCAAGCTTGTGGGGAGATAGGCACCGCACCAAGCCCTGAGGCTTACGGGTTGATAGGCTCCATAACAAGCCAGCTAAGTCTAGTGCATGCCTTAGTCTCGATGGCCTGTGGGATAAAGTTAGTGTCCGCCTTAGTTCCGATAGCCTTCGGGCTAAATTCCTTTAGTCAACATGGGGTACACTCAGCGAATGACCTAGTCCATTCACGGAGGGTGGCGTGGAAGATCCAGCCCCTAATATTAGAATCATTGGGCGAAATGGTCGTCCAAATTGCGAGCCGATGGTCCCATCGATAGAAGATCATAGATACGATCATTCACCGCCGCTACTATCACCGATAATCATCCGAATACGGATCCTTCAACTCCGAAATATCTAGATGACCATCCGAAGCCGATAACTAGGGGACACCGATACACGTTCGCACTGTATAATTATTCAACTGATAGATAACCTTAACTAGGTGTGATCAATTACTATCGATATTTGAGAGCGAGTGCGAAGCTAGTTCAAATATACCATGTGCAACGGGATCATGTTTCCTCGGATTGCCGGTATCAATTTGAGAGAGCAGTGGAAACCTGCAGTCACCGGAATCTCTCGCTATCAAGTACGCAGTCCCTATGGATAGCTTATGATCCATTTCCGCTTCTAATTTAGATCATTCTTCCCTGGTTGATCTGATTACTTTAATACACCATTATAGTCACTGTAAACTTCTGATGGTGAGTCGCCTTTTTGTTTTTAATATTGTTCTTAGCTACGTCCACACGTTGTATCTCTCTTTGGTACCTTTCCCGTCGCCTCGTTCTTGGCCGTATCTGTGCATGAGATTAGGCTTCCCAACGGTCCTGAGAGACTGGCGTTTTTCCGAACTCGAATAGGGGTCCAATCCGAGAAATGAGCTTTGGTGGCTTGCTCCGTGCCGGTATGGAATCTCAATAAGTCGGGCCTGATATAGATGCCTCTAATTTTAGGATACAGTTTCAGAATACAAAGCTGGGATTAGTATGAACTCCAAATTATGGGGGTGTCTAAATGCTACGGCTGGCCACCTGAAGATACATAGATCTGTAGCTAGATATCTAAAGGTACAAAAATTATACTGCAAAACTGTGGGCTATCTGGATGCTATTTGTAGCGATCTGGATAAAGCAAATGAATACGAACGGAGATACATGATGAGAACAACTTAGAAGGAAGACTGAGGTTCTTAATTGTCTATCGTACAAAGAGAAGAGAAAAGAGCTGGCTTATATACTAAGAAGAAAGTACACCTAACCCAGAGACCCGAGTGCTATCTCATGTATAGCTGTAAAGCTAGGCTTCGTTGAGCTCACATCCGGAACTAGCCACTCGGTCGAAATAACTCCACCACTAATACCAGATCTCTGCGCTTAGCGCCTCTGGCAGTAGGAACTCCTTCGGCCGAACTTCTGTCAACAATACAAATGGAAATGCAAAAGGTCTATGGGGCTTGAACGATATTTTCCTATATGACCAACCGTCCCAAGTCCCTGGGTGAATTTGAGCAGCCCCAAACTGAAGGATAAGAGTTACGCTACTTCCCCTTCGAAGCTGCAATTGAATATCATATTCCACATGCCTTGTAGCAACTACGGGGGCCTTATTCTAATAGTGATCTGCATCTTGTGGCCTTGGCCATTAGAAAGCTCGAATGGTGCCCTGAATTCGTCCAAAGTTACCCCGAAGAGAAGAATAACTTTCAGTTTGTTGTGCTAGTGAAAGCTGGAAAGATCTGCGGTATAAATTGGAAATGTAGATGATTGCATAGCAAGCCGCGGCACCATATATATGAGTACCTACCAAGGTATGAGTTTGTTACTATATCATATTGGGTCGACATCATCTACTCATGACGGTGCGGCCATGCGGCCACTTGTGATGGTTGTGCTTATGGCATCGTGGAGGCGTAGTTGGCATCATGGTATGCCTGCTTGCGTCAGCCTGACATCATGACTCCGTACATACAAGTATATAAGAGCAGTCATTCTCCATGTATATACCCCGTCCACTCGATAATAAGGTACATTCGCGTAAGAGGAAAATAAGAATAAGCGAGTCAGGGTCCACAGTGTGGCAAAAGTAGTTTGGATATGATTGCGGATTTAGTACTGGGTGACGTTGTGGTGATGCTCCACGGGAGGCAGCTATTCAACCACAACATCTTGCAAACTTGACATCACCAAAGAAATACTCTACAGCAATCTCCTCCAATGTCTCCCAGCTGTTCTCTGCAATTCATTCTCAACTCCGAGTCCCAGGTTGTTAGTCCACCATGTCCGCCAAACCATCCTGTACTGCCTCCTGTGCATCACACTTCCCCACCAACCCAAGGTCCTGCCCGGAGACATTTGAATGAACTTGTGGTTGATCCATCGGAGCTGTTCGTAAAGACTAAGAAGCGATTTTGGTATACTATCCGATTCAAGGCAAAAATTCTCAGCTTTTGGTTGCAACTGTAAGGGCGAGTACGGGCTGGTAAGGCTTCGTACTGGCTCGTATGTCAATTGGGGTCGGTACGGTTGCAAACGAGAATAGGTGATTTAGTATGATGGTGTATAAGTAAGATAATCGCTCCCGTACGATGGCAGTCGTGCAGAGTCTACTTAAGGTTGGTGCTTACTCAGCCCAGCCGCAACCCTAACCACTAAGGCCTGACCTCTGCCGTTACAGCAACCATTTGAGAGGACAGGCAGTTACAGTCGCAGTCGCAGTGGCCATAGAACTTTGCACGATGCAGCCAACCACACAAAGATTCCGTACAATACCTTGCGGAACTGGCCTCAAGAGTGGGATCAAATCTTTTCAGCTGCTGCTGGCCTGCGTTGTATACAACGAGGGGTTGCCAAATGGCCTGAGATGGAAAGGCAGGTGAATGAGGAGTTTCTACAACAGTGTGAGAAGGGAAGGCCTGTCAGACTTAGGTGGTTTCATGTGAATAGTAAGCGGATATTCCATTTGTGTTATCCCACAGATAGATAGGGTGAAAGTGATTTTATCTGTTCTACCGGTCAGTTCAAGTTATCACCAATATATTGTTTATCATAGTTTACCAGTAATGAATTAATACTACTGCTAGGATGGTTTTTGAACTTTCTCCACCGTAACTGCATTAGCATTCGTGTTCCCACCAATAAGGGGCAAAAGCTTCCCCAGCAGTATGGGAGGGTAGTGATCAACTTTATTCGATTCTGCCGATGTAACAGCCAACGAGATTTCCGGCGAATTCCTGCAACTCCAATGCCGAATATACAGCTAGAAATTTTGCCAATCTTGACTGTTGAATTGCCACCCCCTCAAACAGTTACACTTCCAGCCTTATTGGGGGTACTATTCCCGGGTATGGTCTGCAACACGGATCAGACACCACTGCCATTTGAGTTTCTTGATGACAAGACATATTCTGTTGTTGGTTCATCAAGCATTTAACTAAAGAGTTCCAAGAGTGGTTGGGATAAACGTCAAGCGACTTTGATGCGTACAGTTTTTGCCGATGGTATTGTCAGAGTTCCTCCAGTCATTATTTTCCATGGCGTCTCAGACAGCAGATGGAAGCAACCCCGGAATCGCCGAGAGCAGTCGCTATATGATCTTGAAAGGGCACAAAACCATGAGGGTGTAGTGGTAATGTTTAATGGGGAAGCATACTGCAATGAAGAAGTAATGTTCTGGTGGTTGAAAACCTTTCTCATTCCAAGTCTTGTACAGCAAGTCAACAATTTGCTTCCATCCCAGCGTCCACCAGCCCTTCTAGCCTTGGATGCTGCTAGCTTCCACCGAACTGAAGCTGTAAAGTCACTATTACATCACCACAATATTACCCCTGCTCTTATCCCTGGCGGTTGTACCCCTCTTCTGCAACTAGTAGACGTGTGTGTCAATCAACCATTCAAACAAATGCTACGCAATCGACTTGAGGATCGAATTGTAGAACTTGAGCAACAGGCACTTGAAGAACGGGAGGCTGATTCCAGTCACTCAGTATCCATTGAGTCTGCAGTTGGAGCACACACAGTTTTAGTATCGAATGCAGTTGGTGAAGCCTAGACGGACTTTACATATTCGAAGCGAGAGATGGTTATTCGGGCATTTCAGAGAACTGGCATTGCCCTACCACCAGACGGAACTCTCGATTCTGTTATAAGTATCAAAGGATTTACCCCTGAGAATCCTTTAGTTGTAGGAGATTGTACAGCTGAACTCCAAGATGATGGTTCTGATGTTCCTCTGAATTGCAATACAATGACTTCATATAAAGATCAGGAACCTGATACAAGTGCAATTATCCATACTGCTGAAAATGATGAAATCAATGGAGGGGATGAGGATATAGAGTATACTGCGCAGGTTCAGCAGTGGAATTAAACCTTCTCCGGTACTCGCAGTCGACCCCAATGCCCTAGAATTGTTGGTGATTTGTTCTGCTCGGAATATAAAGAAGATTCAGATTTGGAAACAGGGGTACAAAGTGCTGCATGCAGCAACAATAATAGTGAAAGTGAGCTATCATCACTCAGTGGCTTGAGTGATGATTCAGATGCAAAAGAATTTGATTTGGATTCCAGAACCTCAAGTTTGAAGCGAAAAAAAGTTGGAGATGGGCGGGTATTGAGATCGCATGTAAAGAGAAGGCATGGTTTTTGATTACCCAGCAGAACTACAAGGTACAGTGACCCAAGATATGGTTAATGGCCTGGCATATGGTTAACTTAGTTGCATCACAGAGTATGGTGGCCCAGCAAATGGTTAATGACTTCGCAGATGGTTAATCAAGTTATGGTGGCCTGGGAGATTGTTAACTATGAAAATTGATTTATCTATCTACCATGATTCCGTCTACCAAGAAATAGACTTGGATATTCGCCACCTGGACCCTAACTTCGGATCCTCAGCGTCCCTCCTACGCGAATGTATCTTATTATCGAGTGGACAGGGTAGACAATACTAGACCTGGTGGCAGCTTTGCCACCCCCTCTGTCAATCGTCTCAAAAACGCAAAACAGCTACGGAGTAAGAATGGTTCGATCGAATCAAGATTAGACAACATGGCCAGATACAGTGTACTATATAGATTATTTCACTTCAAACAATTAAATATTTGAGGAGTTTGTAGAAGTGGATAGCATGTCCCTCTCTCACATTAAAACCCCCAATCATCCAGACCAACTCCATGAATGTATGTCCAATAAGAATGATTGTTTATCATGAAATTATCTATGTAGAGCAACTTATCTAGTAATATTGTCCAATCTTAATTCCATCCAGCCATTCTTACTCTGTGGCTGTTTTTGCATTTTTGGAACATTGATTTTTGGTGGACTTTGACTGTTTTTCTAAAGCTACTCTCTCAATATTGGGATATCATAAATTGGAGACTGGAAGGTAAAAGGGGGACTAATTGGACATATTTGATGTATACAATGCATTGGGATCAGAGTGAAATTCACAGACTTAATTGAGTCTGAATGTTTAGATTTCACTTGCATTACCAGTTAACCAATAAGAATCTTTTTTGCTGGTATGTTCCATATGTCAACCAATGAGAATGCTTCCAACAGACAAACCAAGTGTATAACTTTTAGAAAACAACCTGAGAACCATAACTTTGACAAATTTTGTTGAAATAATGAGGGGGAACCATGGGTATAGCTTAAGATACTAAATATGAAGAGAGGAGAAAGACTCGAAATATATACAGGAGAGCAGTGTGCCTTATGCCCTACAGCCAACTCCATCATCGGTCAGATCAATTTATGCAACAAGTTTTGATGGTTATCCGGTGGCAAGTGTAATGGCGGCCGGCCAGCCCCGGGTAACCGCCCGGGATATAGTCACTTCGCGGAGTGCAATTGCACTCCAGCGATCATCTTACCTTACAATGATATGACTTCATCACTTATTCTCGTGTGCAACCGTATCCACTCTTACTCTGGAGTACGGAGCCGTACCGGCACATACCCGTCCTTACACTATGATCGCTCTTCAGAAATCGGATACGTTTGCTCACGGAATTCGCGATTAACCCCTTTTTTCCAACGTGTCACTACACGTACAAAAACATACAAAGACCTCGAAAAACAAGCAATTATACACTCAATTCCTTTAGAGAAGTCATCCAGAACTCAAGTCTATGTCACTAACCCTTGTGAGAGCGCGAATACTCTACAGACATCGGTAGTGGGCTACCAGCCAAGGCAATTGATCACCGAACCCAGCGGTTCAACGGATATCGAAATCAGAAATAAAGCGGAAATCATTACCGATCACGATGCCAAAGATCACGATCTCAACCGCGCTACCAGGATACTGGAAGAGACGACTACGATTGACATCCCGGAGATGCTGGCGGATACACACTAGTCATTAGTGATGCTTATGACTACTTATCGGTTATCACTATTTCACAAGAATACGGATTGAACTCTACCAGTCGCAATAGCGATAAGTTCCGATAAATTTACTATCCAATTGGTCTGGTTGACACTCGCAGAGACCATTCCAAGAAGATTCAGACGTTAATCGTTCCTTGAAACGCATTACCGGCCACGATGTCCTTACCCCCGAGATTACGTTCACAAGATCGTTCAACGAGAGAAATCGTATACGAACAATTAACCGATTAGTCGCAAGACTATGGAAGGCCGCGGAGCCATATCAAAAACGCATCGATTCCTTGTCACCCACGATAAACACATTCCATTAATGCTCATTTCACGATTACCTTTTACCAAATGGAGCGGAAGCTCTGACACGTAGCTATGAAGCAAGTGCATCCATCTACGGCGAATGATTAAACGAGCACGGAAGTGCATCTACGGATCAAGATTACACAAGCACCGAAGTGCATCTACGGACAATGCATATACGGAGAATGATGGCACATACGATCGGAAGATCGCAATTACCGCTCCGCCGGACATTAGTTTTACGCGTGGTGGATCAATGGTTCATCGAGAATCGATGTCAATGCAACTTCCCCACGCGACGGACACCCAAGACGAAAGAAATGCGAAAAATTGAGGAAAGTCGAAAGATCATGACGCCGCCCAAGGCCATGGTCGATACTCAAGAACCAGCTGGTGGCTTCCAGACCTTGCCAAACTTCACTTTTCGAAACTTACAAGCACTGAGACTTGATAAATATACCTAAATTGAGTTATTGATGGTAGCAGACTATTTCGAGTTGATTCGGAAGTCAATCGGTCTCCGGACACAAGTCACTGGCCAAGATGGCCATCCCTGAGCAGTCCTTGAAGTACGTTCGACGAGAGCAATTACGTACGAACGGAAGAATGAAACTAGTCGAAAGTCAATCGAATATGAAGTCCAAGCGAAGTCTTCATCACCGCGTCGATCCATGGTGATCAAGCTCAATGGCAAAAGCCAAGTCGACACAAGCTACTTTTGCACGAAATCTACTGGCAAAGTGCACCGGCGGAGGATGACTACACATGATTATCCGACCTCCACTTTTACCCACATTTAAGGCTTACAGTGCAAAGATGGCCGAATGCTACGAGATTCACTTTTATGGGAAGCATGAGATTACCAAACATTAGATCGACACTGCCGACGGCAATTGCGATCTACGATATTCCACACATATGCCGCCAATGAACACCACCCCACCACCAGATTCGACTCACATCACAGCTGAAGTTCGAATTCAGGATCATCAAGGTGAAATGCAACCTGCGTACCAGCACTTACCGACTGCGGCGCGACAAGCATCGTTATGTCTCCAAGGCCTCTTGAAAATTCAGCCTGGCAGACGAAGCAGCGGGCATCAGCATCCTTGGGTTTGATGGGTGTGTGATGGAGTGTGCGGGGAAGCCGACACACGGCAGAAGGCAGGGGGATAGCCGAGTAGTGATGATGAAGGTTCAGTTCCTAGAACATCTCACACCGGTTGACAAGCTAGTGGCTTACCAGAGGTTGACGAACCAATGGTGAATTCCTATCGGCATCAATTGAGCATGTACGAGTGGAAGTGGGAAGTCCTCGCAGGTGGATGTTGGCCACCGGGGGTGCCGTGAGGTTCCTAGGTTCCTCCTCCAGCTATATGTTTAATCTCTCTACGGACACCAAATTGGAGTGCTCCAGGAGAAGATGATGATGTGCACTTGGAAAAGACCTCACGGGCAGATACAGGGGCAGGAAGTGGTTCCTCTGGATATTCAATTTCTTGCAGTTACCGCATATGAAGACTTGCTGGCAAGCGGTCGCCATAGCATTTGTCCCACGGAGCGGACGGTGCACCGGGTTGCTGAGAGCTGCGGAAGAGTGGAACCTCAGATTAACATGATGGCAACCCTCACAGGCTGAATGGGCGAGCAAGGAGCAGCGGCGGTAGTTGCGGCAGAAAAGTGTACCAACAATGAGGACCTTGAATGACTGCTACCGGTCGCCGAGTCAAGAAGGGAGTAACCAGACGGCGGGGCTTGGCTCCATTGTGGGCGAACCGTTCTCCTCTGGGCTCCTGGTTTCCGCGACATCTACCGCTCCATCTTTTGCATTATCATAGCTAACACACGTGGAGCAGGTACGGTGCCCTTCTAATTGATATGAGCCCGTATGGACGTCCGCGATGACACTGAGTCGCACCTGGAGACTATACATAACCCGAATTGATTCACACAATGAGAAACGACTGCTAGGTGGATGACAACCTTGACACAACCACCGCTTATGCATGTCAGCGAAGCCTTATGAAACTGACAAAGTTATGGCTGGGCCCCGGAATGCAGAACTCACGAGTGCATGTGCAATCGCACACACTCTCGAGAATGATAATAAGAGTCTTTTTGTCAATATGGCAACTGATTCAAGGTATCGTTCGAACCTCTACTCTCATTAAGAAACTCTTACTTTAGATGTTATGCAACGAGAATTGTAATCACTAGTATCAAACGACGATGGCAACCGAAAGTGCCAGAATTAACGAGAATGGATAAGAGAATCGACATAAGACTCGATACCGTACACACCGGCAGAATCACAAGTCATCGATTGAGCACCGATCTCCAAAGAGGGGATGACCGCCCCGGAACGCGAGCAACCACCGATATCCTTGCAAAGAAGGATGGCGACTTGAAACTCTTAGCTTAATAATGAAGCTCTCAATATGCACAATCATGAATCAATGAGAAATGGCTGCTAGGCGGATGGCACTTATTGAGCCACGGGAAAGCCGCGGAATGCAGATTTCTCGAGTGCAGAGTGCAATCGTGCACTCTCTTGAGAAGGATAACAAGAATCTTCTCACCGATATGGATATACAAGGTTACGTTTTAATTCTACCCTATTCTTCAAGAAACACATACTTTATGAGTAATGCTGCATGATTCGCAATCGAATGCAGATACAGAAGCACGAAGCCCCAATGGGAATCGAAATCAGAATTAACACCGCATGCACCGGCATACTCACAAGTCGTCGACAGAGCGCCGACCTTGAAAAAGAGGGGGATGACCGTTCCGGAAACCGAGAACCCTCCACTACTGCAAACGAAATCCGCACCGGAAGTGCTAGAACGACACATCATCACCACGAAATGCACCTGGCGTACTGCAGATGTCAAGGGCACCAGGAAGTCAATAAAATCAAGAACAAGTGCACCTGGGAGTTCGAGAAGTCACTGGCTTCAATGCTGGTCTTCATCACCGAACCGGAAGCATCACCGAACCGGAAGCACTACCGAACAGATCGGATGCACAATCGCCTGCAACCGACGATGACAATGGGATCAACTGTAACCAGTATTAGCGACCGGAAGGCCAGATACAACAACAATCGAGATATCAAGCTGCGCGGAATGCGAATCGGCTGGACTCCTTAATGGGCGTAGGAAGGCTACCGCGATTGGACTCAGAGCCGAGAGCGCATTCCATCGAATTACATGGTAACTATGACCTTGTACGAAATGCTTACGAATTAGATATATCAACGAATACTACCCTTTGAGAGCGGTTCAATGGGCTTTCCCTGCCGATCTCAGTTGAAGCGGTTCTTGGATTCCATCAAGGAAGAAACTTTCGAAAGCCAATATCGGCCGAAGTTCGCGTCACAGTCGGCAATGACTTCTACTGATATGAGCACCCTTCGAAGCCACGATGCTAAACCATTTTGGGATTATGTCCACGAGCATGACCCTATATATAGAACTTGCATATCCGCGACTTTAGTGGATCCACGAATTCGGAAGTCGAAAGCATGAGAACCGGAGAATGGATGCCTTGATGCACCTATAACAGAAGCATACTTAGCTATATTGTGAGTAAGACCTCGTATGGCACACTAACGGGTTAGATACCGCAACTTGATCGAGCATGTACGAATGCATGCCGATATATGATGACTGCAATCGAAGGCTAGACAAAGCCGAAACAAATCAACCACCATTGGATCTGAAGCCGAATGGCAACCCAAAGCGGCAGACGAAGAAAATCCGGATAGCAGTTATACGAACCAATTTGGAGCCGACCAATGAGACATACAATCAATGCCGAGCGCGGAGGCTATCACCGATGATGTCTGCCGTAGGCTTGGAAGTTTGGATTTGGAGAACCTGGAAGTCCACTTGGGTATTCGGAACCATGGAATTGAAGGTTTACTCGAAGATTTACTCGAACGTTTACTCGATGGTGTACTCAGATCCGAGCTTCACCTGGAGCCGAAGCATACTTGTGCACTACAACAGAACTCGATTGGCAAGGTCAAGGGCAAAGTCGATAGGCAACCGAAGTTCGGAGCTTCGGAAGCATGGCCTGTCATAATGAAGATGAGTATATCCATTGAAGTCAATTGACTGCTGCAGAGACCATCCCGAGACGAATCAGAGGCCAATCGGCCTGACAGATGTGTCACTGGCCACAGTAGCCACTCTCGAGACTCTGAAACGTGTTCAAAAAGAAACTATATACGAACGATCGATGGCGGAAGCCAATGATGACGAGCTCCACCGAGCCGGCACTATCGGGAGCAATGGCTTGATCCGGAGGGCTGCAAGTGACCTGAGAGTCGGATATATGGAAAAGCAGGAAGGTCACTTCGGGGATACATTTGGAGGTGGAATTGGAGCGATGCCTGCTGCGGGAACGGCTTGGATTCAGAGACTTGAAGGTGTTTCGGGCCAATTAGAGGTTCCTTCTCTTCTCTTCTCTTCTCTTCTCTTCACTTATTGGATCTCGGCCCGGTATAAATGGCGTCGGCATGGGTTTTACTACCTACCACTGGAGGTGGAGTTTCCCGTGCGCCGGATCCACCGAAAGGTCACCTTGAGTGGTACCGATCGGTTGCGGGATTTATGAGGCCGTACGAGGGTGTACGAGTCTGGATCTATTCTTTCCTTTCCTTCTTCTCATGTACGGTATAGCAGCCCAGGGGGTCTGCAGCTAGAGAGGGGGATGATGTAATGGCGGCCGGCCAGCGCCGGTAACCGCCCGGGATAGAGTCACTTCGCGGAGTGCAATTGCACTCCAGCGATCATCTTACCTTACAATGATATGACTTCATCACTTATTCTCGTGTGCAACCGTATCTACTCTTACTCTGGAGTACGGAGCCGTACCGGCACGTACCCGTCCTTACAGCAACAGTGACAAATACATTCTAGAAGATTCTGTGGACTCTCTCTCTTGTATATATCTCGAGTCTTACTTCTTATTTCTCTCTTCTCTCTATTCTTCACTCTGTATCATAATCTACTTACATGGCTCTCCCCTTCCATATCGCAAGTTTTGTTGAAATATTGAGGGGAGAACCGTGTATGTAGATTAAAATACTGAGTATAAAGAGAGAGAGAAGAAGAAAGACTCGAGATATATAGTACAGGAGAGCAGTGTGCCTTATGCCCTACCATCAGCCAGCTTACAGTCAGCTCCATCATCGGTCAGATCAATTTATGCAACACTTCCTCCTCTTGCTGCGCTCCATAAAACCAGAGCAGCAAGAACATAAGAACTTAGAAAGCCGAATATAAACTGCACATCGATAAGAATGGCACAGATGATGGACCCATATGGCCGGCCGATAGCTGTGGTGCAGGAAACTTCCAAGAAACCTATACCATCCCCGGAAACTGAAACAAAGAAATTGTAATAAAAAGCAGGCGGTACCCAAAACATTTATGCTCCGCGAATTGCAGTCAGGTAAAGAATGCTAGTACAGCCCCGCAGATCGCAGTCAGGCAAATAATGTTAGTATGGCCCCGCAGATCGCAGTCAGGCAAAGAATATAGATGAGGCCCCGCAGATCGCAGTCAGGCAAGAATGTAGATATGGCCCCGCAAATCCAGTCAGGCAAAGAATGTCAGTATGACCCTGTGAATCACAGTCGGGCAAAGAATGTATAACCCCGCAGATCGCAGTCAGGCAACATTCAGAAAAGATCTCGGTCTCCAGGTGTTGCAAGATTGGCGCAAGCACGCTTTGAACCGTAAAGATGATGTTGTGATTCTGGTTTTAGATCTGGATGAAGTTCCCAGCAGTCATCTTGCTTGTGACCAGGCTTGTTGCAGTAATTGCAGACAGGGCGAGTTTTTCGGATTGGAATTCAGGTCGAGATTTGGACCTTGAATGTTTTCGGTTCGAGTAGAGAGCTGATCCAATACTGGAGTCACCAATTTCACTGGCTTGCCAGCGGTACGGCGGCAGTCTTCATCGCAGAGCTTACTAACCAATTGCTCCACATCGATTTCATCATCTTCAGTATTCTGGCGAAGGATTGGGTAGTTGAGACTGTAAAACTATGTAGCCATCGCCTAGACCATTGAGGAGTATGGAAGCTTCAATTTCATGCTGACAGTGGCACCAGAACTGCGAAGTTCCTGCACATGCAAGCGGAATGCATGCGGTAGAGTTCATTGCCTTTCCTTCATGCGTTTTCGATAGTCAGCAAGCTGTAAGGTGAAGAGCTTTTGCCAAAGATAGAAGCGAGCAGAGAATCCTTTCCTTTCGTAGTAGGTTTGTAGCTTCCCCCAGAGCTCAACTGGGTTTGAATATCACGGACTCAGCGTTGACACGTTCGTCAAGGTATAGGAATATCTCGGCTGTAGCTTTTCAGCATCTTCATCCCACTTTATAGCAGCGGCCTCATTGTCATTTGCTGGCCAGTGGCACTGTTGCGCGTTTGGCTGCTGCTGGCACTTCCGGTACCAGTAGTGGCTGTTGGGCGAAGAAGGCGCTGAGAACAATTGACCAGAGGCCTGCTCGGATAAGCAGCATCTCCATTTTATCTTCCATGTTGTGTAGTTGGCACTGGTACGTTTCGGCACAAGCTGGTTGTAAGACGACGACAAGGAGGAGGATAATGACATCGTAGTGGCGGAGGACGACATGGAGAGCGAAGGGTTAGGGTTCGATGATTTCATGAGATTTCATGTAATAATAGAACCGAGTTTTTATAAAGATAGAAAGGCGACCACCAGGCTCATAACCTGTTGAAATATTGAGGGGCTCCGTGTATGTAGGTTAAGATACTGAGTATAAAGAGAGAGAGAAGAAGAAAGACTCGAGATATATAGTACAGGAGAGCAGTGTGCCTTATGCCCTACCATCAGCCAGCTTACAGTCAGCTCCATCATCGGTCAGATCTATTTATGCAACAAGTTTAATAATAGGGAGCAAGAGTGACAGCTGGTGTTGTTAGTGTACACAGAAGAACTTACTACCTCAGTATTTTTTCTCACTTCACTCAATACCTTGTTATCGACACTTCTCATGCGATAGCACTACAACACTGCTCCATCACCATCTACGTTACCACCTGTCAAGACAGCACACATTTCACCAATCGTCATATTGTTTCAATCATCGCTCTAACCTAGCAGTCTACCTCTTGTTTGTTTGATTTTGGTCTAGGACAGTCCCTGCTTGACCACACCACACGCTCTACATAAGTTTACCCGATCCAGGTGCGACCTGCGGGAAACACTGTCAGATCCCGTTGCACTCATAATTGGGCGTAGCGTGAGAGAAGGGTATGCAACATGACCGCTTCAAGTTTCGCGACTTGGGGTGGATGCATTCAACTAGGTTGAATTGCAGTATCTACGTTTTGCAGTACGACTTGGTTAGAGCGTGATGTTGATTCAATTGAAGATCGCTATGACTGGTGTATCTTCAACCAAGTGCTGGGTGGCATACTTGACTAAAGCAATCGAAACTGGAGAGAGTGGGTGAAGCGAGAAAATTCGTTAATACAGGTACAATGCTTCAGTGGCACCTGAACTTAGGTTTAGAGATACTGATAACATGTTAGACTACAATGTCATGTTATTTTTCGACACCACTGCCAGTAATTAAGTTATATGGTGCTGCCATCTCGTGAAGCGATCTCAAGATGCCAAGTCCACGAGGAAGATTGCCTGTTGCGCACAAACCTCATCCATCCCCGTCAGCTGGTGTGGACAGTGTCGTGGTCAAGCATTGGAATGGCGGGCAGACAGACCGTTTCCATCCCTGTGTACTTCCTTCGCTTTGGGCTCCTCTACCTTGAGCACGTTCTCCACCTCAGTACCTACTCTACCTCAGCGCCTATTACACGTTGAGTACCTCTTCTACCTTAGGCAGCTTCTCTACCTTAGCCGCGCCTTCCACCTTATCCGAGTTCTTTTTCGGTGGGCCTCGACCATTGGAATCCCATCCACCTCAACCGACTCCTCCTCGGGCGTCTTCTGGTCCCAGCACAGCAGCCGTCACATTAGACAAATGCACTGCGTTTTTGTCCCTAAGCATCATTGCCATGGACTACACCATAGCGCTGTCATTTTTGGTATCTGCACCCCCTTCCTAGCTATGGACGCCGATTCCGTAACCGCTACACCTGCTCCTGGGCTCCTTCACCTTAGAGTTCTACACCAGCTTCCTGGCCATATGGCCCGTCGCCTTAGGTCATTTCATAGGGGTGTCATTGTATTAGATCATTTACTCTCAAGCGCTTTTACCTTGAACCGCCACACAGCTAGCGCCATTTTACAGAACTGTCACCTTAGACTAGTGTTAGCAACGGGTCCAGTTTCGGCCCGTTTGTATTATAGCGGTTCCAAGAAAACCCGGAACCGACCCGGCCGGGTCGGGTTTTTGCCAAACGGTTCCTTCAAATAAGTCCATGAATATCCATCAGAGAATTTAGTGTTTGGTATGTCAAATATGCAGTTTCGCACGGTGCATCTTTTGGTGTTCTCCGATTTTGCATATCTCATAAACTCAGCAAGCGGCTTTGAAAAAGGTGCCATTTTGGGCCCAAAAACGAGGTTTTTACACAATCGCTTATTGAATTTTAGAGATATTGAAAATCGGAGAACACCAAAAGATGCGCCATGCAAAGCTGCATATTTGATATACCAAATGCTAAATTATCTGACCAATATTCATGGACTTAATTGGACAGTTCGCTTGAAAAATCGTGGATTTTTGATGTGGTAAGGCCGTTGCCACGCAGACCTATATTACCCGCCGGGTCCAAATCTGGAACCGTTGCTAACACTACCTTAGACTGCTTTGCCGCTGCATTGCGACTTTGGTACTATATACCACCTTTCCCGAATTATGAGTATCAATAAAAGTTATTCTAAGCATAATCTGGATGCATTGATTTACGGAAATGCAGATTATCGGAACGAAAACTCTACAAACACCAGTGTTCTTAAGCGGCCAGGCCGGCCTTAGCGGCGGCTTTCAAATGAGGGCCGGCTTTTCTTGGCGGAACTAAGCCTAAACAGAATATTTTGTTCGAAAGATTCACTGCTGCCTATACTAAGAAAGTCTCCAAAGTACGAAACATAAACCATATCCAACTCAATCATCGTAGCCCTGCCATTGCCGTATTCCATCCATCAACCAGACCAAGGCTTATGCAGGCCGATGCAGGCCGATGCTAGCTTTTTAAATCACGTGCAGGCCGGCTTTTGACCCAGGCCGGGCCGGGCCGCTTAGGAACACTGACAAACACTAGGCAAAGCTAGCTTGCATCAAGCCAGGCGGCCCAGGCCTGGACGTCACCAAGACAAGGGCCTGGATTCCGGCCACGCCGCGCAGGATGTATAAGCGGCAGGCCACCCTCGAACATGAAGGTTGGGGAAGCACTGTGCGGGGCCGTTGCTGCTGTGAAGCAGTCGTACATGTCGCTCGGTATGTGTTGCCTTGAATGAAAAGCAATGATCCAGATCCGATTACACTCTAGAGTGTTGAAGTTAGGTCATTTGAAGCTGGAGGAGAATATCTTGTCAATCAAAATATAAGAATGAATACGGTTGACTATTCTTCGGAATGACTGAAGCTCATTGTCGATTTCTTATTCGTCACTCTAGCACTTTCAAATATGGTGTAATCCTGACTCTCGGGGTCCGCCTCAAAAGTTGGGATGCTTACGCTCCGTTTCGTTAAATTCTCCTTCAGCACCCCTTCTGTGCTGGCACTTGGACTCAGCCACCACCTCTCACATTTGGGGAGATCGATAGAAATTTGTTCGGTATACGGAGTATGATAAGAGCGAAGAGCGGGATATTCGGGATTTTGCAGGCAGGGTTGCAGGAGTGGCCATCGGGTATGGAGATGTGCGGTTGAGGTTGAGACTGCCTGAAGTCGAATTCATGAGGTTGTAGTGAGAAATGTCTTGCATGTCAAAGGAGCACACAGCACGCTCTCATAATCACAGCTTATGGATCGAGGTCTGCAGATTGTTTCGGTCGATGGTTTTGGGGTTAAGATTTATGGGAAAGTAGTGGGTACTAATGGTTATCGTGGAGAACGATATGGAAAGCTTGTTGCGGCGGCACCTCAGATCGGAGGATTATTCCAGCTTGATGTAGTGAAAGAATGATGGTTTCGGAGGTGCGGCAGGGTATTAGGAGGAACGGAATGCTTGTTTTAGAGTGGCAGTGGTTTATCGTTTGGGAGGAGCTTTTGCTTGGAAGGTGGAGACAGTTTCTTTCTTTGTTTTCTTGATGGTTTAGTACTTACGGTCGTGATAACGCCCTGGAGGAGTGTTGGAGCGATTTATTGAGTTTGTCATCACATGGTTTAGGTTAGGTTTGAACGCGGAGCCACTTGCACTTTATGTTTTGCATACGTGTCATTTAGATTAAGGTAGTCAAGAGAGAAGGTTCGGTATAACATTAGGCTGAGATCCATTTGGTGACTGATGGGTACGATTCGAGCTTACAGTGCGCCAATTTCGCTAGCTCATAGTTTCCATCGAGGTTAATAACCTTTTCGAAGTCCGCCTTAACCTTATCCTAGAGTTCTTTGGCTCCTTTATTTCTCGGTATCACATCTGGATGGCCGGATCTATCATGGTGATCAGTGTTCCGAAACGGTCAGATCGACCGCCCGGTAATCTACAGATTGACAGATCGGTCAGATGCGGCCAGGATTTCTAAAGCCACCCTTGGCATAAACCGGCCCAGCTTAATGTCTCTGATATCTACAGTGTCTATAGAGATTGCAGATATCTATACCAAGGAAGATATCCATGGTCTCTGGGGATATCTGGCGCTTATGGAAGATATCCATCAATATCATTGATATCATCGATATCTAGTACTAAAGCTTACTACTAGTGTCAGAGAAACCTGTATTAAAAGGAGTATATCCCACCACATGGTTCACAGTCTAAAAGTCATGAGGTCACAACTCTGCCAAGCCATGTAATTGTACTCACAGAAAATCATTCGCGACCTGTAAATGTCTGTATGTTGCAATATTGAGGGGAGAACCGTGTGTATAGATTAAGATACTCAATGTAAAAAGAGAGAGGAGAAAGACTTGAAATATATAACACAGGAGAGTGGTGTGCAGTCAGCTGCATCATCGGTTCCATCGTCGGTTACATCATCGGTTACATCATCGGTTACATCATCGGTCAGGTCAATTTATGCAACACTGTAGACCGGCTAGATAGATATCTGCCAGCTCGCAGACCAGTCAGATGGCCATATGTGAAACCGTCCTTGGCACAGATCAGCCCAGTCAACCCTCATATCTGACCGATCTGACCGCTTCAGTTCACTAGTCATACTCACACTCTGAAAGTGTCACTGATTTGACATCCACATCTTTACATGCACTACTATCCGAAACAGTTCCCATGTGGCGAAGAAAGAAGCGGGCTCGATTGGAAATGGATGATGGCGGGACAGACCAGTTTCAGCGATTTCAATCTGCTACTGAGGAAGAAGAGATTCCGGATCTTATACATTATTGGAAAAAGCGTTTGGACTCCCCTCGATGACATCAATTGGCAAGAATGGCACTGTGTATTCACTCGATTCCTGCTATGTCCTCTGAGGTGGCAAGAGTTTTCAGTAGTTCCAAGATTCTCATCTCAGACCGCAGAAATAGACTGGGGGATATAGTAAGTCAAGCGGTAGAATGTTTGAAATCATGGGAGAAAGCGGGTCTTATCAAGATGGAGGAAGTTCATCAGGTCCAGGAGCTTCTTGTTGCGCTTGAGAAGAAGCAGGTAATGAATGAGACTTAGAATGGGGCACATGGTTCATGTTAGGATATGGAGCGGTAGTGGGATGGAAAGTTTTCATGGTGGTAGTAGTAGGCAGTGGAATCGATAGATATCTGTAGTCCTGTTAGATAAATATCTATGAAATCTATCAATCGGTAAACAGGCAAGATGGTCATTAATGAAACCGCCCTTGGCACAGATCGGCCCGGTCGGTATCCATATCTGACCGATCTGACCGCTTCGGTTCACTGATGGTGATGATCTGGCCTGATACCTTGGGACGCGCATTTCACCAGTGATATACTTCCAAAGGCCCTGTCCACGAAAGAGAGATTCCACTTCGACTGCCCATTGGCGATAATTACGCTCATTGAGCTTCATGGTTAATGTCGAGGTTGACAAGACGAGTTAAGTCGACACAGGTCGTTGTGTAGAGGGTGAGTGATCGACACAGGGTCGAGGAGGGATAGTCTAGTACGAGGCGGTTGTGGAGCTCGATTCTCGAGGCTTTTGAAGGCGGCGGGTGTTCGGAAACGATAAAAACTCTGTATAACAAATAGATGTCGATTCCACATAGAACTCAAAGCGTCGGACTCATAACCTGTTGAAAGCAACCAAGAGAAAAGATGTTTGATTGTCTGACTAGATACAGATTTCAAGTTCTAAAGGGCGCATTTATATATGAAAAGCAGAAGCAAAGTCGGTTCAACAAAAGGTAGTCACTTTGGCCGATACTGAGGACCTTAGGGCTCACTTCCACCGACGTTGAGAAACTTCTAGAGCTAGTTTCGCCGACGATGAGAACACTGACCTTCTAGAGCTCAGCAGTGTTCCTAAGCGGCCCGGCCTCCATTCTGAAAGCCTGCGCTAACGGCGGCCCGGCCCGGCCTGAACCAAAAGCCGGCCTGCACGTGATTTAATGAGCCTGGGCCAGCCTGCAGATATATGAAAAGCCTGCAAGGAATAGGTGGATATTTGGAGTCTTGGACTACAGTGATGGGCCGATGGCAGGGGGGTTATTAACTTATGATAGACCATGGTTGAATTTACTTTGGAGGTTTTCTTAGTTTAGGACTTTAGGCAGCAGCAATGGGTGTCATTTAAACAAAATATGTTGTTTATGCTTGTTCTATTGAACTTATAAGTTGGCAAATAAAGCCTGCAGGCCGGCCGCCCGGCCGCCAAGAAAAAGCCTCCCGGCCGGCCGGAAAAGCCTGCAGGCCCGGCCCGGCCCTCATTTAAAAGCCGCCGCTAAGGGCGGCCCGGCCCGGCCTACGCAAAGCCGGGCCGGCCGGGCCGCTTAGGAACACTGGAGCTCAGTTTCGCCGACGTTGAGAACCTTGGGGCTAAATCTTGAGCTTAAAGTTAACTACCGTTAATACGAGTCGTTTCACGAGGACCGGGGGGCGATCACTATTCAAGTTCAGAAACAATGGTTGCCTTCTGGAATCCGCATGGAGAGAGCGCTGGGTGGGATTTATTTCTTCTGTGTTTATGATCACGCTATATATAACTCGAAGGAATGTTGCTGAAGGGACTGTGTTGATTGAAATTGTAATACGCATTTCCGCATCTTTTGTTCTAGGACTGAGACATAGGCCTCTGAAAACTGGTAGTATAAATCCAACTTAAATTCAAATCAATCGCTCCATCAAACTTTCCGCCACTGGTGCAGAATACCATTAACGCTGCAAAGCCGAAGTATACCAATAGCGCAATAAAATCTTAGTTCATCAATCGTCACATGGGGGATCATGCCGAGCCGTTCTAGGTTTTCCTCTGTACCGCAGCTTTGAAGGCTCGGAGAAGGACGGCGGGATAGTAGAAGATCGTCCAGACGCAGCTGAAGGGGCCACCGATCAAGCCTCGCAACAGTATACTGGTACGTGTCAGTATACCAGTAAATACCAGTACCGACAAACAGTTGGTTGATATAGTTTGAGGAGTCGTTGGTACAGTTGAAGCCTTATAAACTGCAGTACAAGTAGAAAATTGTACTGGTATACTACATAATACTGTTGGTATGGGTGCAGCCGCACTTTCACCAGCTGACCTCTCTATGTTGACCTGAAAAGGCTACTACGGCGCATCTGAGCACGGTAAAATTACTCTGTGAAACTTTCTAATGCTTGGCGCAACACGTACCGTGCCTGTATATGGATCACTGTGTCCTTGTTCGGCCTGTGTGTACTGACAACTTTCCAGTTATACCAGTTTGTACTGGAAGATTTTCAGTTATACCAGTTTGTACTGGCAGTTTTTGTACCGACAGTTTACTGGTACAAACTAGTTCAGTGTACCAGTATATAGCTCTAGTACAGTTTGAGGGTTCAAACAGTTGGTATTATGCGGTTCAGTACAGTTCTGCGCTCGATTCCGTACCAGTTTGTACTGTTGCGAGGCTTGCCACCGATGATGCCGAATTTAATGAACGCATTGAGGGGTGGGAGACAGCAGTCGGATGTGGTTGTTGTTGCGGATGAAATCAGGGGGGCACATATTCGATTCCATGAGTCCCGTAACAACCGTAAACCATGAGGCGACATACCCCAAAACTATCCAGGCTTTAGCACGAGTCAATATATAATACTTGTGTATCAAACTCGGCCGAGGAGATATAGCATACCTGGGAAGTCTTGACTTGGCGGGCCCTCTCGTCTTCGATATCCTGCAATCTTGAAACCTCAATGCAAATGCAAAGCCCAGCATGCTATCAATGGGTTCAATTTCCCGTCGCAGTTCACGCAGGGATGCATTGCGAAGAAACTCTCTACTTCGGTCCTAGGCACTATACACCTGGATTATTCCTTCACGGTGAGTTTCGAGTAGACCGTGAGCATCGGAACACAAAACGTGAAGCACGAATTCGCGGGCTTCATCGGGCGAAGCCGAAGAAAGAGGTAGCTCCTGAGGACGCTCATTCCGGAGAGAGAGATCCTGGGATATTTATCAAAAACAGATCAAAAAGCGCTGCTAGATGGTGTTACCGGAAGGAGGGGCAGCCCTCGGTCTCGTTATTGTCTGACTACAACAAAATTAGCAGAACTGCAGGAGACTTGTTGAACGCGTGAAGGATAGGCGCACCTGTGCAGAAAGGTGGTGGAGTTCGACATCTGCCATACTCTGTGTCTTATAGACGTAGGGGACTTAGCTGTTGGCAAAGGGTAGATATTGGGGGAGATATTCGTGGAGTGTAGATGGCGAGATGGAAGGTTGACGGGAGATGGTGGGATGTAGATGACGCTACAGTGAGCCACAAGTTAGGTACGGGCACGATTTGTAAGCCGTGTTGTTGTCAGAAGTTCGCCCGAAGGAGTTCCTGTATTTGCTGGAGGCACTAAGCATAGAGGTCTAGCATCAGTGGTGGAGTTTAGTTTTGACTGAGTGTCTAGCTCTGAATGTGCTCAATGGAGCTTAGCTCTACAGTTCTACATGAGATTGCACTCAGTGTATCTGGGTTAGGTGTGCTTTTCTTTCATATATAAGCCAGCTACTTTCTCTTTTCTTTGTATGGTAGACTATTAGAACCTCAGTCTTCTTTTGTACTCATCAGATTATAACCCCTTGTACTTTCTCATTCTGATTTCCACAATCTATCAACTTCCTTCAAATTCTATTAAATTAACTGCAATGATTGTATATACTTCTAATGGTAGCTGGACTATGGCTCGGTAAGTGCCCAGGATATAGTTACTTCATGGGAGTGCAATTGCACTTTAGTAAATATTTTACCTTACAATGATATGATATTATCATTTATTCTCATGTACAACTATATCAACTTTTATAGCCAAGTATACAGCCCTGTATCCATCCTTATACTATAATCACAATTCTGAGATTGGATATATTTCACTTATGGGATTCTAATCAACCTCATTTTTCAGATACATTGAAATGTGTCACTTCATATACAGAAACATATAATGATGTCAAAAAATGAACAATTATATACTCAATTGCTTTGAAAATATTATCTGGATTTCAATTTTGTATTGCTAATCTTTGTAAGAATGAAAAAACCCTGCAGGTATTGATGGGGGCTACTGGCTGATAAAATTGATTACCAGAACCAGGTAGTTTTGAAATCACAAACAAAGTAGAAATCAGTACCAATAACAATATCAAAGATCACAATCACAACTGTAATAATCATGATAGTCAAAGCAATGATTATTATTGGTATTCTGGAAATACTGGTAGATACATACTAGTTTTGCAAGAGCGAGTAATTCCAACATATTTACTATCCAATCAATTTGGTTCACAGTTATTGCCATAGTTGTGTGAAGTGGGAATCAACGATTGAATATAGATTAGTGAAAAATGGTTAGACCTGTTGGGAAAAAAACAAATTTATATATGTTAGAATAGATATGGGCCAGTATGGCTCGGTATTTCAAAGTAAGAGTACATGTAACACCAGGAGCATCACATTAGGTTCATCTGGTCACAGTAGTATCTGAACTTAATTTGGGACCACTTCGAAAGTAGATTAGAAACTTTTCTTGGAATGTGAAATCATTGAAAGATTCTGAACAAAATGAATAGTATTTCATGTGTGTATCCTATTAAGGCTTGTTCTTCTCACTGAGAAGGTTGATTTCTTTCTATCTTCAAAGAATCCAAGATTCATATACCTTTTTCTTTGCTCTAATGAACACTTCTATCTACACTGTTTTCTAGAGCTCTCATATGTTTGAACCAATGCCCACTCATTTACATCTACCATTGTCAAGGGTTCAAGGCTCGGAGTTCTAGGGGTTATAAAAACCAAACTAAGACAGAGGTATTGTGCGGTGGTGCAGTGATCGCGGGTACTGCGTAACAAGCAAGAGACTCGAAATCCGGAATCACAGAAGTGAACAAAGGTTGGTGCTGAAGCTATTGATTGTTTTGTAGACTAGAGAACGAGTGAAGAACAAACCTATCCTCCGCAAATCCATCATCCTTATATACAGTTAACGCGACCGTCGTCACCTTTGCTCACTCGTTCCAAAATACATCCTAACTCCACCCAACTATGTACGCAACCCTTTCAACCCGCGGCCTACGCCATAACCATCACGCCATATGTACAACGCAACCAACAAAACCTGATTCCTTCCAACGAAACCTGATTCCAATCAACAAAACCTGATTCCTTCCAACGAAACCTGTTTTCCTTCGTATTCCCTTTCCCCTTCATCGATCCTTATTCCTTCTTCGATCCTCACTCGACACAACCGTGACAGTAGCTCCCCCTCCCACATGCTAAGTTCCTACGAAGCTGTTGATCCGGGCTTGCCAGGTTGTTCCGCATAAAAAACATCAATTGCTTGAAGCCCATCCACGTTAACCGCCGGTTCCCAGCTTTGTTCATCATAGCCTTTCCACTTGACCAAATACTGTAATTGTTGTCGAAACACCCTCGAGTCGTCGATACGTTCCACTTCGTATTCTTCTTCTCCGTCCACGATAACTGCAGGTGGTGCCGATTCGATTTGCCCTGGCAAAGGATCTTCCGATACTTTGGTCAAGCGGGAGATTGGTTGTACTGGATGAATGTGAAGGTCCCGGGGTAATTGTAATCGATAGGCCCACGGGCTAACAACCTCCGTAATATCGTATGGTCCCAGGCGTTTCCAGTCAAGCTTCTTGCTGGATCTTTGTGTTGGAATATTCCTGGCGTCCATCCAGACTCGGTCCCCAACATCCATCTGCACTCCCTCTCGTCGATGCTTATCTGCTTGTTCCGCTTGAATATCTTGTGCTCGAGTCATTTCAGCCTTCATCTGTTGGAAGATATCGTTCATTTTCTGGGAGAGGGTATTGGCGTTTACTTCCCTGATATCGTTCCCATTCTGAATCGGATGTTGGCTAAAGGTCATTCTTGGATGAAACCCGTAATTACCAAAAAACGGTGAGCATCCTGTTGTTTCCGAGGCGTGATTGTTCGACGCAAATTCTGCCATTGGTAGCCACTGTGTCCAATCGTTCTGTTGATAATTGACGAAGGCCCTGAGATACTGTTCCATAATGGCGTTCGTCCGTTCCGTTTGTCCATTTGTCTGTGGGTGAAACGCGGTTGACAGCCTTCGTTCGATTCCAAGTCTTTGCAAATGTGTCTCCAGAACTCTGACGCGAATTGGGGTCCTCTGTCTGATACTATAGTATCCGGTAAACATGTAACTTGAACACCTCTCGTATAAACATCTCGCCCAGCTTCTTGCCGTCT
>WHVE01000503.1:0-99204 GCA_015178995.1 Trichophaea hybrida
AACGGGTTTTCAAAGTTGCCAATAGACATCAACACCAGGAACTGGGGGTTGCAGGGACAGTGACAAAAGTAACAGCCGCTATGGCGATGATAACAGCACATGAACTGAATTATAATGGGTAGAATTGATTGTAGACTTGTTCATCCATGAAGGTTTCCGGGCTTAGAGTTCCAGGGGTTATAAAAACCAAAGTACAATGCGCAGATGCAAGTATTGCAAACGTGACAAAAGACTCGATATCCGGAATCACAGAAGTGCACAGAGATTGTTGCCAAAACTGTTGATTGTTAATAGACTTGAGAACAAATGAAGAACAAATTAATCCTCTGCAAATCCATCGTCCTTACATACAGCTAAGGTGACCATTGTCACCTTTGCTCACTCATTTCAAAATATGTCCTAACCTCACCCAACTATATACCCAACCCTCTCAATCTATGGCTCACACCATAACTATCGGGCCATATTTACAATATAACCATCAAAACCTGATCACTTCCAACATAACCTGTTGTCTTCCAACAAAACCTATTTCCTTCTGATGAATCTGTTTCGCTTTATATCCTTCTTTGCTTCTTCACTGATCCTTGTTCCATCTCCAATCCTCACTCAACTGAATCGTGACAGCTGGAGATCATTTCCGACTGATACTGAGTCAATGCTGGTGGCTTATACAGTTCTGAGAGTGATAGATACTGACCAACATATTGTTTCCACACAAAGTCAATAGTGCTATGCTGGTCTAAAGCATGCATACAGGATGGAGTCAATATTAGCTTACAGGCATATCTGAAGGAGTGTTTCAAAATATTTAAGTATCTTCCAGAAACACACGCTCATTGATTGACTGGCAATATGTCAAATCAAGACCAGTTCCACTGCAGGCCGATCGCGCAAGATCAAGAAGGCCTGTGATGGTATTGGGAGACTATACAACTTATATCGTTCAAAAGATGATGAACGCCACATACACATCGACTGTCAAGGATTCAAGGCTCGGGGTTCTAGGGGTTATAAAAACCAAACTTAAACGTAGATGTGGTGGTGCAGTGATCGCGGGAACTGCGTAACAAACAAGAGAGTCAAAATCCGGAATCACAGAAGTGAACAAAGGTTGGTGCCGAAGCTATTGATTGTTTTGTAGACAAGAGAACGAGTGAAGAACAAACCTATCCTCCGCGAATCGAGCATCCTTATATATAGTTAACCCGACTGTCGTCACCTTTGCTCACTCGTTCCAAAATACATCCTAACTCCATCCAACTATGTACGCAACCCTTTAAGTCCGCAACCTACGCCATGACCATCACGCCATATTTACAACGCAACCAACGAAACCTTATTCCTTCCAACAAAACCTGATTCTTTCCAACAAAACCTGATTTCAACCAACAAAACCTGATTCTCTTCGTATTCCCTTTCCCCTTCATCGATCCTTATTCCTTCTTGGATCCTCACTCGACACAACCGTGACAGTAGCTCCCCCTCCCACATGCTAAGTTCCTACAAAGCTGTTGATCCGGGCTTGCCAGGTTGTTTCGCATAAAAAACATCAATTGCTTGAAGCCCATCCAGGTTAACCGCCGGTTCCCAGGGTTGTTCATCATAGCCTTTCCACTTAACCATATGCTGCAGTTGTCGTCGAAACATCCTCGAGTCGTCGATACGTTCCACCTCGTATTCTTCTTCTCCGTCCACGATAACTGCGGGTGGTGCCGATTCGATTTGCCCTGGCAAAGGGTCTTCCAATACTTTTGTCAAGCGGGAATATGGTCGTACTGGATGAATGTGAAGGTCCTTGGGTAATTGTAATCGATAAGCCCACGGGTTAATAGCCTCCGTAATATCGTATGGTCCCAGGCGTTTCCAGTCAAGCTTCTTGCCGGATCGTTGTGTTGTATTATTCCTGGCATCCATCCAGACTCGATCCCCAACCTCCATCTGCACTCCCTCTCGTCGATGCTTGTCTGCTTGTTCTGCTTGAATATCTTGTGCTCGAGTCATTTCAGCCTTCATCTGTTGGAAGATATGGTTCATTTTCTGGGAGAGGGTATTTGCGTTTACTTCCATGATATCGTTCCCATTCTGAATTGGATGTTGGCTAAAGGTCATTCTTGGATGAAATCCGTAATTACCAAAGAACGGTGAGCATCCTGTTGTTTCCGAGGCGTGATTGTTCGACGCGAATTCTGCCATTGGTAGCCACTGTGTCCAGTCGTTCTGTTAATAATTGACGAAGGCCCTGAGGTACTGTTCCATAATAGTGTGTATTCGTTCCGTTTGTCCATCAGTCTGTGGGTGAAAGGCAGTTGACAGCCTTCGTTCGATTCCAAGTCTTTCACAAATGTGTCTCCAGAACTCTGATGCGAATTGGGGTCCTCTGTCTGATACTATGGTATCCGGTAAACCATGTAACTTGAACACCTCTCGTATAAACATCTCGCCCAGCTTCTTGCCATCTGTATCGTCCCGACATGGCACTAAATGTTTCATTTTTGACAACCTGTCAACGACTACCCATATGGCATTGTACCCATCGCTTTGCGGTAATCCCACCACGAAATCCATACTCAGATCCTTCCATGGTTGTTGCGGTATTTCCAGTAGTTTGAACCATCCGTGGATCTTCTGATAAGTTGCTGTGCTGCGTTGACATACATGGCAGTTTCGTACGTACCTGTCCACGTCCTTCTTCATACCTGGCCATTGATTATTTCTTTTGAGGAGTTCGAAGGTTTTTGCTCGTCCGGGATATCCTGCTGCCGGTATATCATGATGATCCTGTATCAGTTGCAGCTTGTCCGAATCTTTTTTGACGTCCATTGCATTGAGACACAGTCCTTCGCTGCTATCGAATGGGCAGTCCTTGCATACATTTTTAATCCAGTTCCACAACTCCTTTGGATTGGTTTCGTCCTGATTCACCACTTCTGCGAATGCTACCACCAGTCCTTGTTGTATTCGTTTGTCGAGATTCTCCATTTTGAGCACGATGTGTTGGGTTTTTTCTGCCCCCCCCTTCGGAAGAATGTCTCCTGGCATTCTGGTGAGTGCATCGGGCTTTTGACCTTGCTTTCCTGGGCGGTATATAATCTTAAACTTGAATCTTGACAGGAATTCGGACCATCTAGTTTGTCTTCTGGTAAGTAGCTTTGACGTCATGAAGTATTCGAGATTCTTGTGGTCCGTCAGTATCTTAATAGGATGTACTGACCCTTCGCATTCTGGTCTCCACTGTTCCAGACTTTTAACTATGGCTCTCAGTTCTGGATCATAAATCTCGTAATTCTCTTCTGCCGGTGTATGTTTTTTCGAAAAAAATGCTACCGGATGAAGGATTCCTTGATCGTCGTATTGGGATAGTACTCCTGCAGACACATAGCTCGAGGCATTGGTTTCCAAAACGATTTCTTTCCCATAGTTGAAGTGTGCTAGAACTGGTGCTGTTGTAAATGCTTCTTTTAGCTGCGCAAAAGCTCGTTTCTGATCGGGTCCCCAGTGAAATGATACCAGCTTTTTCGTTAGCTTTGTCAACGGTTGGACCACCCTGCTGTAATTCCTGATGAATCTTCGATAAAAATTGGCGAATGCTAAAAACGCTTGAACTTCCTTGAGCTTGCCAGGTGCTTCCCACTCCTTCACCGCTGTTACTTTTTCTGGATCCATTCTAATCCCGTTTACCCCAACTATCAATCCCAGATACTTCACCTCCTGTTGATGAAACTCGCATTTTTCCGCTTTCAGATACAGACCGGCCTCCTTAAGCGTCGTCATTATTGCTCTGACGTGTTCCTTATGTTCCTTTAAATTGTCACTGTAGATGAGGATGTCGTCCAGGAATGCCGTACAAAAGATGTCCAGAAAGGGGCGAAGAGTATCGTTGAAGAATTCCTGAAAGCTGGCTGGTGCATTTGTGAGTCCGAAGGGCATAACGAGGGATTCGAACAGGCCATAACGGGTCCAAACGCCGTTTTCCATTCGTCTCCTTCTGCTATTCGAATCATATTGTAGGCATCTCGGACATCTCATTTGGTGTACCACTTGGCTTTTGACAATCTGAACAAGTTTCCTGGATTAATGGTAATGGATATCGATTTTTTATGGTTCCTTCGTTGATTCCTCGATAGTCCACGCACAGTCGTAAGCCTCCATTTGGTTTAGGTGCGAACAACACCGGTGCTCCGCATGGTGATGATGACGATCTGATGAATCCTTTTGACAAATTCTTTTCAATCCATTCTTTCAGGACCTGAAGTTCTTCTCTTGACAGGCTGTATATTGGTCCAAAGGGTGGTGTGAATCCGTCTTGGAGTGTAATCTTATGATCGTACGGTCTGTGTGGTGGTAGCCTTTCAGCGATTACTTTATCGAAAAGGGGGAGAAACTCATGATATTCATTAGGAATTAACTGTTCCAGCGGTTTTTCTTGAAGGTCCTTGACTTCTAGGGCCTTGTTGATTTCGTATAAGGTTACCGCGTACACCTTGAGTTTCTCCTTTTTATTCCGCCTCATAAATGGGGCTGCTGCTATGGCACATATATCCAGTTTTGATCCATCAGATTCCGTTGTTTCCATATGATTTCTCCATACCCATACGCTCGAATGATGTTGACAGTGCTTCTGGCAGTAATTGCTTTCGAATCCTATTCATTTCTTTTGGAATTTGATTGTAACAGCGTGGAGTTGTAGCCATGGTAATCCAAGTACGATTGGATAGTGTCCGAGTTTCGTAACGAATGCTGGTAGCTGCTCCTGATGTCCGCGTATGCCTAAGCTCAATTTAGCCATAGTGGTGATGATTCCTGATTCGATGGGCCTTCCATCTATAACTTCTAATTCTCTTGATTCCTTTAATTCTTGTTCCAATAACTGATGATGGCGACGAAATCTTTGTCAATAAATGCTATTCCAGTAGCTCCGCAGTCTATCAAAGCGTGGGGATCAATGATCTTGTTTCTATTTTCAGCGAGCATTTCACAACGAGATGTTTGCTTTCCATAGAAGACTCTTTTATTTCTGCGCTTGATATAGAAACTGCGAAATACCAAAACTAGCATTAACTGACAAAGGAGATTCGTTTCCAGCGCAATTGCCATCCTTATTGCACTGGACTAAACTTTTCCCGATTCCACTTCTTTTCCCTTTCCTGTTGTCGAATCTGCATCTCCCTCATTTGATGCCATCTTAAAAGGTGACACCTCCATTTGTCCTGATGCCGCTTTCAACTTTCTTGGGCACGATGCTGCAAAATGCCTGCTATCCCCACAGTACATACATAGTCCCCCTTCCCTTCGTCTCCTCCTTTCCTCATGTGTAATCTTGTTACCCTTGACTGCCGAGAGGTCCATTGGAGCGGGGCCGTGATAACCTGCGACTGATCCTGCAGGTGCTGCGTCTGGGGCAGATGTGGTGTTGGTCGTTGTATCGGACCTTGTATATCCTTCCCACTTTCCAGATTTCTTTTCCGCGGCTTTTCTCCTCAGCTGTGAATCCCTTTTCGACACCATTTAAACGAATTCGATCATGCTTTCTGGCTCCTCGATGTGCTGAATGGAATCTTTGAGTTCGTTCGACAGCCCTTTTCGTACTGCGTCCAATTGTGCATCTTCGTTCCATTTGGTGTCTACTACGTATCTTTGGAATTCCACGTAGTACTGGGAGAATTCGCGGTCTCGTTGTCTGAGTTTCTCGAGTTCTCTCTTTGCTGTTGCTGCTCTGTCTTGATCTCCGAATGCTACATCCAACAGGTCAACTAGATCTTTCAGGGTATTGAGTTTGACTTCCCCTGAGATTTCGTCACAGTGTGGCATTAACTGTGCCAGAGCCACTCCTTTCAGGCATCCAACTGCATACCTCAGCTTCTTCTGTTCGTTGTTGAATGCCTTCGGTTTTCCGGCTATCTTTAATGCCAGCTGCACCTTCCACCCTCAAAGTTCCTTCCTATCTTCTCCTGAGAAGCTGGTGATGTCGTTCACTTTTTCCTCTCGCTCCTCCTTGTCCGTCCTTTCTCCTGTTTCTCCTCTTCTTCCCTCCGTTAACTTCAGGATCCTGGTTACCTGTTGTCGATTTTCCTCCGCCAGATCCCTAAACTTCTCCATTTGAGCTTGAGCATCTTCCAGATCTTGTTTCAACTCTGCCAGGTCTGGATTTGCTTCCTCCAATGCTTGTTTTAGGATCCGGATTTGTTCAACCAGGTCCCCATGACTGCATGTTTGCGGTGTTTCTGTTGTTGCCGCTGCTTGTTGAGTAAGCAGTAATTCCTGTTTCAGATTGTCCCTTTCCTGCACGACTTTTTCTCCTTCGGCCAACAATTCCAATATTCGTACTTCCGCATCCTTCACAGATTGCTGTTCCTTGAGCAATTCGTTCAATCCGCTGGTCGTCGGCAGTTGGCTAATTGCTTTCAGCCCTTTGTTGATGTCCCCGATGTGCTCCCTGAGCTGTACTTCGCTCATGGTTTCTGTATCTTTTGTTGCCACGATTTTCAGCTCCATCTGTAAGGCTACTGTCAACGTGACATCGCGAGTCGATCGTGAACATTCTCCGGACATCTTTCTGATGATGTAGAAAAGCGGCCGTGAGGAGGCGAGGTTCTGACAAACAGTCTCTGACTTTATTTATGTTGCTTTGGATTTGTTGAACTGCCGCTTCGATTTCTGCTTCTAGAAACGGGTTGACCTTCTACCAGAAGAACACCTCGTGTTTGCTGGGTGTTGTTACGATGATCAGTGGGGTTGGTAAAGGAGCTGGGTGTCTTTCGCAGTCAACTCCCTTTCCTTTGTTTGCTTTTCGTTCGCTGTAGTTAGCCCACGAGATTTGACTTTCTATGTCCTTCTGTGTTGCTTTGATCGTGGATTCGGATTTTGTTGATTGGGCTTCCACTGCTCTGCCGATTGTTGTATGTGTTCCTCCGCAGTTGTGTTCGCAGTAGCACGTTTCTTCGTTCTGACAGTCGACGTGAAGACCGTAATACATGGTCCAAAAGTTTTTGAATACTGCGTCTTCGATTTGGAGGCCTGATCCGTTTCTTGCTGCTTCTGTCCAGTAGCTATTCCAAGGTGATACCGCTTGTGGTTCGTCCGAGAAGTAATCTTCCAAGGGTTCCTCGGGTTCGTTGAGGATAGCGTCGATGCTATCAAAGGCGTTCAAAGGTTCTTTTTCGAAGAGGTTGATGGTTCGACCCGCTAGGTCGAAGAAGTTGATTCTGGATTGTTGTGGTTTGTTGTTGTCGTATGCTGGCATTTAAAACAGCGCGGATCCTTCTCGTCGATGTTTCCACAGGCACACAACGCAGGAGTGTCTCCAAAAGCTGTGTACTGTGAGCTTGTTTTCGAAGTTTCCAACTGATTTAAACACAGAACAGAGGAAGTTGCAAGGTCTATGGCAAAAGTAGCAGCCGCTTCGATGAAAATAGCGGCACATATACTGAAATATAACCGGTAGAATCGATTGTAGACTCGTTCTTCTGTCAAGGATTCAAGGCTCGGGGTTCTAGGGGTTATAAAAACCAAACTTAAACGTTGACGTGGTGGTGCTGTGATCGCGGGTACTGCGTAACAAACAAGAGACTCGAAATCCGGAATCACAGAAGTGAACAAAGGTTGGTGTCGAAGCTATTGATTGTTTTGTAGACATGAGAACGAGTGAAGAACAAACCTATCCTGCGCGAATCCAGCATCCTTATATACAGTTAACGCGACCGTCGTCACCTTTGCTCACTCGTTCCAGAATACATCCTAACTCCATCCAACTATGTAAGCAACCCTTTCAGTCCGCGACCTACGCCATAACCATCACGCCATATTTACAACGCAACCAACGAAACCTGATTCCTTCCAACGAAACCTGATTTCAACCAACAAAACCTGCTTCTCTTCGTATTCCCTTTCCCCTTCATCGATCCTTATTCTTTCTTCGATCCTCACTCGACACAACCGTGACATCGACCTACTACTGTCAGAGTTTACATTCAGTGTACGCCAATTCGATTGTGCAAACAAGCCTGAGATGAGTCCTGTCTGGAACTGTCAGTATTGCTAATGCTATGAAGAACAAGTTAGTTACTTTCCTGCCGAGGAGAATCCATGATTTCTGTATATATATTTATTCCAACAAACATGCAAACGTAGCTGGCATTTCAAGGGCTTGCATGACTAGATTTGAGAACAGACACCCCCAGTGCTGATTGTGTCAATATGTACAGCATTGCATCACACACTGATGGAGTGACAAAGATATTGAGGTTCAGCTCCAACAAAGATTGAAAGTAATAAAGTTGAAATCCTTCAGAAGAGGCCAGAGTGGAGATACTACTTGAATCGAGATAATGATGGTGGTAAATATGGCATTCACAATCACAATGATTGCTCTTACATTTTGCAGAGACTTATACTGATCCCATGAATATTTAAAATAATCTTCCATCTCTATTACAACAGATGGTAATGAAATCCATATGGGGGGCTCTGAACAACCGGATTCTAAGTGAAAAAAAAGCAAATATCATGCCTGCCACTGCTACCTGACCTCGCCAGATCGCGTTCAACAAGACTGTGATAGAAGTTCCAATGATGAAGCTGGAAATTGAGACTCCAATCATTTCAGCAATCAGCATCCCAATTGCTCAAGATCTGTAATTTGATGCTAAGAATGGGGTCAAATATGGCAACAATGAGAACAACAACAAGCATGATGACAATCACAGTACCAGGTGTGGTGCTCAGCAATACCTCAGCCTGCAGTGGGATGATATAGTTAACATTCCGGCGGATGAGTACACAAATGAACCAAGGGACGTGAATCAGAATGGGAATAAGAATGAGGATAAAGACAAGGGTGAATAGTCGGATTTGATGGATAATTGCAAAGGAGAAAGTAATTTAGAGAATGTGCTTCAAGCTGGCTGTGATGTGTATAATAGCATTTAGAATATGAAGTATTTGGAATTGGATTGTACATCGATTATACTTTATTATCGAAGTTCATGCAAACTACACTATATCTGTCACATGAGATGTGAATGCCATTCAGGGCATCGTATACACGTCTCATGCATTGAATACTGTATTTTGTCACTATATGCATTGCACTCAGTCCTGATAAAATTTCTGTTGTGGATCAATCAATGTGCACACTGCATGGCTGCGTCAGTGAGTGATTGTGTGTTACAAGGATATCAGTACACTACATGACTGCATTGGTAAGAGATACTGTATCTGTAAGTTGTGAGTGCACTGTATGGCTGTGGTATAAAGAAATATTATGTGAGGAGGCGCAAGTGCAAGGCCAAGGGTCATATATATACACCTGCAGTGCCATGCTACAACAAGGGTGATGAGATTTTGCCTGATGCGTCTGATGCACCCCAGGGCCATGTACATCCTGGGTGCGACTTAGTTTTTGTCTCAATGTATTCATCTCAGCTCTCCATTGATTCCATTCAAAACCTGTATCAGGCAAAGATTTCCACCTACGTAGACACCATACTCGCCTATGTAAGCGACTTGTACAGTGGGTGCGTTGTGAGGATACATAGGTGGCAACTACGGTGATAGTTGTATTCGTACCAACGCTTGAAGTTGTTTGTGCAACTGTAAGCGTGTCAGCCCTATTTTCAATACCATATCATAATTATGCACCCATTTATTTCATCTATAGACAACTTATGGTCGCTCAACCCCTAGGTCATGGACATTCTATCAATGTATTTTGTTGGCAAGTAATATACCATTGTGCATGCGCCTTGAAAGGTTGTTATGATGACTATGTACATTGGTAGTCAATCTGTCGTTACTGTCTTTCTATGTAGTGTAAATTACATCATCAATTGACTTATCCCACAACCAGCCCAGAGTTGCTTTGGCAACCCTGAATCAAGTCTTTGGCATATATACATGGCATATGGAAACAATCTATTTGGCAAACACATATACAACTTGTGAAATTGTCTAACCAACTATTGATGCTGCTGAAGCCTTTTTCCCCCCCCAGTGAGCGCCTCATTCAACTCCTCCGCCATTACATAATAAAGTGTATTCCATGTTCTCAAATCAATATGACTATTTACAATGGAGCCTGAGTTTGTCTCCTTTGAAGTGGATGGAACCTTGGGTATGAGATAAGCAGTGCCACAGATGTGGCCTGCAGCGAGCACCTTGTAGGCATTCTCTCCTGATGCTGGAACAACTCTGACCAGCGAAGAGATGGCATTTGGCAATCTTGAATGGAATGGTTGTGGTACCAGCACCAATGTTGAATATAACACGTGACTGGCAATTTTGACTTTGAAAACACAAAACACTCGGCATGGCAAGTGCCCTTGCCATGCTTTATGAGCAGGTTCGGGAAATCTCTGACATTGTCGGGCTCTCTTCACCCATACATAATCGTTTCTCGGTGGTCTCATATACCATTCCTTTTCTTCAATAGCTCCAATTTACTTTTATGTCAATTGGCCATTGAATTCTTCAATAGGGATTTCAATGGTATGGCATAAGGCGGCCTGGCATGTTCACAGGTAATTGATGTTGATGTATATTATTTAAAAATTCAAATATGCTAACGTCAAGTTGACCAGACAACTGTGGAGAATGTTGTCATGGCTATATGAATTGCAAATATCTCCAAATATAGTTACACCCTTCTGTATCAAGCCAAAGAACACCCTTGTTGTGACTTCGGAGCCCCCCACACTGCTTCCGCCAGTGGCAGCAGTCTGATATCTCTCGTCCAGTTTGGGTGGCCTACTCGTAACGTTGCTGAAACGACTTGCATTCAGGTTCATTCGCCATACTGCAAATGCATCTTTGAGGCGATGTTAATTGAGAATCTGCCGATAGACATCTCCAGTCCAATTGGAGGCCGAATAGCCATGTTTGATTTGGGTTTTGTGAGCCGCTTCGCCAACCTCAGTTGATATTTGTTGCAAGCCCCTGAATCGCTTGATATATTGCTGGAACTGTATTATTAGATGAAGTTTTGGAAAGTTAAATGATAACTCCTCCTCCAGGTGATCAACCACTTCTGACTGTATCCAATCGTTCCAGTCCTCGAGTTGAGGTTTTAGTTCATTGGCAGAGCAATTTCTGTAATTTTCCATATCTGCATTTCGCTTCTTATTGAGCACTTTCTGCAATTCTTTCGATTGTTCAGTTGTTATCTTGTGCGCCCCATAGTGCATAAAGACATGTTTGAAGTTGTGAAAGCGATGCAGATCATCATCCATAAGATTTAAGCTATCCTCATCATTGGACGGGTATTGGCAGTAGTGGTAAAACTCAAGGAGTGCTCGGGTGCATTGGATGGCATCATCAAATGATCGGTTATCGGAGTTGTTCAAACAATGTTGAGTATTGGTGACGACTGCAAACAGAATGCGGCTCATTGTTCTCAGTTTCTTTCCAGTTCACTGCCTGACTAACTGATATAATTGCTTGGGTTTTGCCATGGTCAACTATGCCGTTATGAATAACCACAGCTCATTGTATTTTGGGGGTCGTTTGAACTTCTCGATGAGTTGTTGGAGCCACCCAAGAAGATGTCTTAATATGCCCAACTGCATGGTGCGAAGAAAATCTCGTGTTGGAAGTTCGCTGACAATTGCACCGTTGTGCCATGATATATCGTTACAAAGATTGATACCACACTCTCTCAGAATTGATGCAGCCCCAACAGGGTTGTCAGTAATTGGTTTGACATCTGGAAGGGTTGAAGAATTGATATTGCTGGAGCATTCAGCAAGTTGGTGACTGCTAGTAACATCAGGATTGTGCAAGTTTGCTAGAGCGTATTCTGCATCATGTAAGGTTGCTCGGGCAATTTGGTACTATGCTTTACAAAGATTATGATCGCAGAGTGCCACCGGTATGTCAATATACCTGCCCAATTCCTTCTTTTCAACATCTCGCCAAGGACATAATCCATATCAATGGTTTTGCAGTACCATATTGTCACGGTTGTGTCGAGTGAGGATCGAAGATGGAATAAGGATCGATGAAGGGGAAAGGGATCACGAAGGAAAACAGGTTTTGATAAGAAGGAATAAGGTTTTGTTGGAAGGAATCTGGTTTTGTTGGAAGGAATCAGGTTTGGTTGGTTGCAATGTAAATATGGCGTGAGGGTTATGACATAGGCCGCAGACTGAAAGGGTTGCGTACATAGTTGGGTGGAGTTAGGATGTATTTTGGAACGAGTGAGCAAAGGTGACGACGGTCGAGTTAACTGTATTTAAGGATGCTGGATTTGCGGAGGATAGGTTTGTTCTTCACTCGTTCTCTAGTCTACAAAACAATCAATAGCTTCGGCACCAATCTTGGTTCACTTCGGTGATTCAAGATTTCGAGTCTCTTGCCTGTTACGCAGTACCCGCGATCACTGCATCACTGCACAATACCTCTGTCTTAGTTTGGTTTTTATAACCCCTAGAACTCCGAGCCTTGAACCCTTGACAGAAGAACAAGTCTATAATCGATTCTACTGGATATATTTGAGTATATGTGCCGCTACTCTCATCGAAGCGGTTGTTACGTTTGCCATACACCCTGCAACTCCCTTTGCTCCGTGTTTAAATCAGTTGGAAACTTCGAAAATAAGCTCACAGTACACAGCTTTTGGAGACACTCCTGCGTTGTGTGCCTGTGGAAACATCGACGAGAAGGATCCACGCTGTTTTAAATGCCAGCATACGACAGCAATAAACCTCAACAATCCCGAATCAATTTCCTCGACCTGACTGGCCGAACCCTCAACCTCTTCGAACAAGAACCCCTGAAAGCCTTTGATAGCATCGACGCTGTCCTCAATGAATCCGAGGAACCTTTGGAAGCATACTTCTGGGACGAACCACAAGCAGTATCTCCTTGGAATAGCTACAGGACAGAAGCAGCAAGCAACGGAGGAGGCCTCCAAATCGACGACGCAGTATTCAAAAACTTCTGGACCAAGTACTACGGTCTTCACGTCGATTGCCAAAACAAAGAACCGTGCTACTGCGAACATAAGTGCGGAGGAATACATACAACAATCGGTAGAGCAGCAGAAGCTCAATCCACGATATCTGAATCTACAATCAAGGCAACACAGAAGAACATAGAAAGCCAAATCTCGTGGGCAGATTACAACGAACGAAAGGCGAACAAGGGAAAGGGAGTTGACCGCGAATTACATCCGGCTCCCTTACCAACCCCGCTAATCATCGTAACAACACCCAGCAAACACGAAGTGTTCTTCTGGTAGATGGTCAACCCGGTTCTTGAAGCAGAAATCGAAGCGGCAGTTCAACAAATCCAAAACAACATAGACAAAGTCAGAGACTGTTTGTCAGAACCTCGCCTCCTCACGGCCGCCTCTCTACATAATCAGAAAGATGTCCGGAGAACCTTCACGATTGACTCGCGATGTCACGTTGACCGGAGCCTTACAGATGGAGCTGGAAATTGTGGCAACAAAAAATACCGAAATCATGAGCGAAGCACAGCTCAGGGAGCACATCGGGGACATCAACAAAGGACTGAAAGCAATAAGCCAACTACCAACAACCAGCAGACTGAACGAATTGCTCAAGGAACAGCAATCTGTGAAGAATGCGGAAGTACGAATATCGGAATTGTTGGCAGAAGGAGAAAAAGTCGTCCAGGAAAGGGACAATCTGAAGCAGAAATTACTACTTACTCAACAAACAGCGGCAACAACAGAAACACCGCAAACATGCAGTCATGGGGACCTGGTTGAAGAAATCCGGATCCTAAAACAAGCATTGGAGGAAGCAAATCCAGACCTGGCGGAGTTGAAACAAGATCTGGAAGTTGCTCAAGCTCAAATGGAGAAGTTTAGGGACCTGGCAGAAGAAAATTGACAACAGGTAACCAGGATTCTGAAGTTAACAGAGGGAAGAGGGGGAGAGTCAAGAGTAAGAACAGAAGGGGAAGAGCGAGAAGAGAAGGTGAATGATATCACCAGTTCATCAGGAGAAGATAGGAAGGAACTTTGAGGGTGGAAGGTGCAGCTGGCATTGAAAATAGCCGGAAAGCCGAAGGCATTCAACAACGAACAGAAGAAGCTGAGGTATGCAGTTGGATGCCTGAAAGGAGTGGCTCTGGCACAGTTAATGCCACACTGTGACAAAATCTCAGGGGAAGTCAAACTCAATACCCTGAAAGACCTAGTTGACCTGCTGGATGTAGCATTCGGAGATCAAGACAGAGCAGCAACAGCGAAGAGAGAACTCGAGAAACTCAGGCAATGAGACCGCGAATTCTCCTAGTACTACGCGGAATTCCAAAGATACGTAGTAGACACCAAGTGGAACGAAGATGCACAATTGGACGCACTACGGAAAGGGCGGTCCAACGAACTCAAGGACTCCATACAGCACATCGAGGAGCCAGAAAGCATGATCGAATTCGTTAAATGGTGTCGAAAAGGGATTCACAGGTAAGGAGAAGAGCCGTGGAAAAGAAATCTGGAAAGTGGGAAGGATATAAAAGGTCCGATGCAACGACCAACACCACATCCGCCCCGGACGCAGCCCTGCAGGATCAGTGCAGATCATCACGGCCCCGCTCCAATGGACCCTCAGCAGTCAAAGGAAAGAAGATTACACCTGAGGAAAGGAAGAGACGAAGGGAAGGGGGACTATGTATGTACTGAGGGGATAGCAGACATTTCGCGGCATCATGCCCAAGGAAGCTGAAGGCAGCATCAGGACAAATGGAAGTGTCACCGTTGAAGATGGCAGCGAATGAAGGTGATGCAGATTCGACAACAGGAAAAGGAAAGGAAGTGGAATCGGGAAAAGTTTAGTCCAGTGCAATAAGGATGGCAATTGCGCTGGAAACAATCTCCTTTGTCAGTCAATGCTAGTTTTGGTATTTCGCAGTTTTCTTTATCAAGCGCAGAAATAAAACAGTCTTCTATGGAAAGCAAACACCTCGTTGTGAAATGCTCGCTGAAAATAGAAGACAAGATCATTAATACCCACGCTTTGATAGACTGCGGAGCTACTGGAATAGCATTTATTGACAAAGATTTCGTCCCCATCATCAGTTATTAGAACAAGAATCAAAAGAATCAAGAGAATTAGAAGTTATAGATGGAAGGCCCATCGAATCAGGAACCATCACCACTATGGCTAAATTGAGCTTAGGCATACACGGACATCAGGAGCAATTACCAGCATTTGTTACGAAACTTGGACACTATCCAATCGTACTTGGATTACCATGGCTACAACTCCACGATGTTACAGTCAAATTCCAAAAGAAACGAATAGAATTCGAAAGCAATTACTGCCAGAAGCACTGTCAACATCATTCGACGTATGGGTATGGGGAAATCATATGGAAACAACGGAATCTGAGGGATCAAAACTGGATATATGCGCCATAGCAGCAGCCCCATGTATGAGACAGAATAAAAAGGAGAAACTCAAGGTGTACGCGGTAACCTTATACGAAATCAACAAGGCCCTAGAAGTCAAGGACCTTCAAGAAAAACCGCTAGAACAGTTAATTCCTAAGGAATATCATCAGTTTCTCCCCCTCTTCGATAAAGTAATCGCTGAAAGGCTACCACCATACAGACCGTACGATCATAAGATTACACTCCAAGACGGATTCACACCACCCTTTGGACCAATATACAGCCTGTCAAGAGAAGAACTTCAGGTCCTGAAAGAATGGATTGAAAAGAATTTGTCAAAGGGATTCATCAGATCGTCATCATCACCATGCGGAGCACCGGTGTTGTTCGCACCTAAACCAAATGGAGGCTTACGACTGTGCGTGGACTATCGAGGAATCAACCAAGGAACCATAAAAAATCGATATCCACTACCATTAATCCAGGAAACCTTGTTGAGATTGTCAAAAGCCAAGTAGTACACCAAATTAGATGTCCGTGATGCATACAATATGATTCGAATAGCAGAGGGAGACGAATGGAACATGGCGTTTAGGACCCGTTATGGCCTGTTCGAATCCCTCGTTATGCCCTTCGGACTCACGAATGCACCAGCCAGCTTTCAGGAATTTATCAACGATACTCTTGTCCCTTTCTGGACATTTTTGTACGGCATTCCTGGACGACATCCTCATCTACAGTGACAATTTCAAGAACATAAGGAACACGTCAGAGCAATTATGACGACGCTTAAGGAGGCCGGTCTGTATCTGAAAGCGGAACAATGCGAGTTTCATCAACAGGAGGTGAAGTACCTGGGATTGATAGTTGGGGTAAACGGGATTAGAATGGATCCAGGAAAAGTAACAGCGGTGAAGGAGTGGGAAGCACCTGGCAAGCTCAAGGAAGTTCAAGCATTTTTAGCATTCGCCAATTTTTATCGAAGATTTATCAGGAATACAGCAGGGTGGTCCAACCGTTAACAAAGCTAACGAAAAAGCTGGTACCATTTCACTGGGGACCCGATCAGAAACGAGCCTTTGCGAGCTAAAAGAAGCATTTACAACAGCACCAGTTCTAGCACACTTCGACTATGAGAAAGAAATCGTTTTGGAAACCGATGCCTCGAGCTATGTGTCTGCAGGAGTACTATCCCAATACGACGATCAAGGAATCCTTCATCCGGTAGCATACTTTTCGAAAAAACATACACCGGCAGAAAAAATTACAAATTTACGATCAAGAACTGGGAGCCATAGTTAAAAGTCTGGAACAATGGAGACCAGAATGGAAGGGTCAGTACATCCTATTAAGATACTGACGGACCACAAGAACCTCGAATACTTCATGACGTCAAAGCTACTTAATAGAAGACAAACTAGATGGTCTGAATTCCTGTCAAGATTCAAGTTTAAGATTATATACCGCCCAGGAAAGCAAGGTCAAAAGCCCGATGCACTCACCAGAATGCCAGGAGACATTCCTCCGAAGGGGGGGGCAGAAAAAACCCAACAAATCGTGCTCAAAACGGAGAATCTCACCAAATGAATACAACAAGGACTAGTGATAGCGTTCGCAGAAGTGGTGAATCAGGACAAAACCGATCCAAAGGAGTTGTGGAACTGGATTAAAAACGTATGCAAGGACTGCCCATTCGATAGCAGCGAAGGACTGTGTCTCAACGCAATGGACGTCAAACAAGATTCGGACAAGCTGCAACTGATACAGGACCATCAGGATATACCGGCAGCAGGACATCCAGGACGAGCAAAAACCTTCGAACTCCTCAAAAGAAATAATCAATGGCCAGGTATGAGGAAGGACGTGGACAGGTATGTACGAAACTGCCATGTATGTCAACGCAGCAAAGCAACTCATCAGAAGATCCACGGATGGCTCAAACCACTGGAAATACCGCAACAACCATGGAAGGATCTGAGTATGGATTTCGTGGTGGGATTACCGGAAAGCGATGGGTACAACGCCATATGGGTTGTGGTTGACAGATTGTCAAAAATGAAACATTTAGTGCCATGTCGGGACGATACAGATGGCAAGAAGCTGGGCGAAATGTTTATACGAGAGGTGTTCAAGTTACATGGTTTACCGGATACCATAGTATCAGACAGAGGACCCCAATTCGCGTCAGAGTTCTGGAGACACGTTTGTGAAAGACTTGGGATCGAACGAAGTCTGTCAACCGCATGTCACCCACAGACAGATGGACAAACGGAACGAATGAACGCTATTATGGAACAGTACCTCAGGGCCTTCGTCGATTATCAACAGAACGACTGGACACAGTGGCTACCAATGGCAGAATTCGCGTCGAACAATCACGCCTCGGAAACAACAGGATGCTCACCGTTCTTTGGTAATTACGGATTTCATCCAAGAATGACCTTTAGCCAACATCCAATTCAGAATGGGAACGATATCAGGAAAGTAAATGCAAATACCCTCTCCTAGAAAATGAACCATATCTTCCAACAGATGAAGGCTGAAATGACTCCAGCACAAGATATTCAAGCGGAACAAGCAGACAAGCATCGACGAGAGGGAGTGCAGATGGAGGTTGGGGATCGAGTCTGGATGGACGCCGGGAATATTACAACACAACGACACAGCAAGAAGCTTGACTGGAAACGCCTGGGACCATACGACATTACGGAGGTTATTAGTCCGTGGGCTTATCGATTACAATTACCCAAGGACTTTCACATTCATACAGTACAATCAATCTCCCGCTTGACCAAAGTATCGGAAGAACCTTTGCCAGGGCAAATCGAATCGGCACCACCTGCAGTGATCGTGGACGGAGAAGAAGAATACAAAGTGGAACGTATCGACGACTCGAGGATGTTTCGACGACAACTGCAGTACTTGGTTAAGTGGAAAGGCTATGATGAACAAAGCTGGGAACCGGCGGTTAACGTGGATGGGCTTCAAGCAATTGATGTCTTCCATGCGGAAAAACCTCGCAAGCCCGGGTCAACAGCTTCGTATGAACTTAGCATGTAGGAGGGGGAGCTACTGTCACGGTTGTGTCGAGTGAGGATCGAAGAAGGAATAAGGATCGATGAAGGGGAAAGGGATTACGAAGGAAAACAGGTTTTGATAAGAAGGAATCAGGTTTTGTTGGAAGGAATCAGGTTTTGTTGGAAGGAATCAGGTTTGGTTGGTTGCAATGTAAATATGGCGTGATGGTTATGACATAGGCCGCAGACTGAAAGGGTTGCGTACATAGTTGGGTGGAGTTAGGATGTATTTTGGAATGAGTGAGCAAAGGTGACGATGGTCGCGTTAACTGTATATAAGGATGCTGGATTTGCGGAGGATAGGTTTGTTCTTCACTCGTTCTCTAGTCTACAAAACAATCAATAGCTTCGGCACCAATCTTTGTTCACTTCTGTGATTCAAGATTTCGAGTCTCTTGCCAGTTACGCAGTACCCGCGATCACTGCATCACCGCACAATACCTCTGTCTTAGTTTGGTTTTCATAACCCCTAGAACTCCGAGCCTTGAACCCTTGACACATATACTGTGGATAGTCAGCAACCCATCCAGAAAGAAACATATGTCATAGGCAGTAATGACCGTTTGCACAAGAGGGGGTGAACAGACAATTTTGCGTGTTGGTCAGTGGCCGCAGCAAGTTGTCGAGAATACTCTGCATCACAAGTCAATTCTGGGCACGTTGGCGGGCCATCTGTAGAGCGGTGATATCACGTAATGTCAATGGCTGTGGCAGAAGTGCTACAAGGACATCACTGTGAGTTTTTGGTTTCAACTGTACGGTGCTGGAGAGATTGCCAATGATCATGCATATGGGCCATGCTTTGTTATCACTGGAGAAATTTGTGAGATGAGTCGAATATGAGAAGGAAATCAGGGGAACAACAGTTTCGCCTTCAGGGAAACAATGCTAAATGTTGTCAGAACAATTCATTTAATTCTCCAGGCAATTGACATACCTGGGTTTCTCACCACCAGACTGCTGTATACATCCCATTGTATAGACGATGCCCTTCATTGGTCAATTGACACTCAGGATCATATACTTGATCCTTCTTGTATGCCTTTTGACGCAAAAGCCATTTGGCATATAATATGATATCCCAAGAGTAATAATCAATTGGCTTAGGATAGCTTTCATTCCATATGACATTTGTTGTTTGCTTCATCCATGATGATCGGCCAAGGGCATCAGATATGAGGTCGATCATTTGATAGAATGTGTGTGTTGACATTAGCGATTGTTTGACCGACTGTTGGAGGCCCATGTCTTCCATTAAAACATCATCAATCAGACTCGACGTTGCTCCATTCACCGTCAATATCTAGGCCAGGCAAAACTCAGAAGCATCAGAAAATGGATGCCTAGGGTTTGCATGACCATGTGTGGAGTTATCTTCAGTCTTGGTGAATAAGTAGTGCAGTGGCAAACCAGCATTTCGGAATGCATAGAATACTGGTTCAGATTCTGCAGATGCCGCAGGCTCTGGTAATAGTGATTGTAAGTAATAAAGTGTATCTGGTACAGGATCATGGTTCCGAAAGAAAGTGGGTGGATTTCAATTATCCTTATTGCTTGGGCAACTCTGGATATTGTGCTTCTACTATTTATCATTGATAGCTGAACTCCGATGTGATCTTGAAATAAAGTTTAAAGCCACTCACATTATTGCATTGTACTCTTGGGGATGATCATTCTCCATATGCTTAGTTCTCCAGGTATCAGAGTTGAAACACTTGCCACAGGCCTTGCAAATAAACATTTCAACCTTTCACTTCTTAGTTGATGGCATTGGCAACTTTAGACATTGTTGATACAATTTAGTATGTGGTTGAGAGTGAATACCTTATAATTGATTGTGGAATAACGCGTTAATTGCAAACTCTAAAATTGTTGGCTGGATGGCTGTTTTCGAGCAGTCAATCGATGAGGCAATCAGTATGAAAAAGATGTAACTGAGTTTTTCAGAGTCTTCGATGATTGCCTGTAAGGACGGATACAGGCTGGTATGGCTCCATACTCCAGAGTATGAGTAGATACAGTTGCACAGGAGAGTAAGTGATGAAGTTTTATCATTGTAAGGTAAGATGATCGCTTGAGTGCAATTTCACTTCCACGAAGTGACTATATACTTGGCAGTTACCCGGCCTCGGCCATCACTCGGCTACCGCTATTACATCATCCCCTTTGATAGCTGCAGAGCCCCTGGCCGGCCATACCTGTACATGAGAAGAGACAAAAATGACAGTCCAGACTCGTATGCCCTCATATGGCCTCATAATTTCTGTAACCGATCAGTACCACTGAAGGGTGACCTCTCAGTGGATCCCGTACATGGGGAAAGTCCACCACCAGAGGTTGGTAGTAAAACCCCATGGCAATGCCATTTAAACCGGGCTGAGATCTACTAAGAGAAGAGAAGTGAAGTGAAGAAAAGAGAAGAACAGGGAAGAGAAGAGAAAGAGAAGGAAATCTCTAATTTTCCCGAAACAGATCCGTAAAACTTTGAGTAAACTTTTGAGTAAACCTTCGATTCCATAGTTCCAACGATCTAAATGGACTTCCGGTGTCTCCGAATCCGAACTTCGAATCTGATGGCAGACCACGTCAGTTATAGCCTCAGTACCCAGCATTGATTGTAAGTCACATTGATCAGCTCCAGATTGACTGGTATCGGCTATCTCGATTTTCTTCATCTTTGACATTTGGTTGCCATTCGGCTTCAGCTTCAACGGTGGCTGGTTGATTTGTATCGGTCACACTTGGCCCTCAGTTGCAATCACATATCGACATGCATTCGTACATGCTCGTTGCAGTAGCGGTATCCAACACATCAGTGTGGCATAAGATCGTACTCACAAAGTAATCCAGTAGGTTTCTGCTGCAGTGGCATCAAGGCATTATTCTCTGATTTCCATGCCTTCAACTTCCAAATTTGTTGACCCACTCAAGTTGTGGATTTGCTAGTTAACCGTTGCAACCGAGGGCGGTGGATGGAAGCCCATTGAACCATTCTCCAGAGTAGTATTCATTGATATCTTCAATTTATAAGCATCACATACAAGGCCATAGTTACCATGTAATTCGGTGTGATTGCACTCTCTGCTCAGAGCTCCATTATGTTAGTCACCTCATACGTCAATTATGTATTGCAGACGGTTCACTTTCACGCTACCTGACATCTCGATTGCTGATGTGTCCGGCTTTTCGGCCACTAGCACTGGGTGTAGTAGATAATATAGATATTGTCGGTTGCAGGCAATTGTGCATCAGATCTGTTCGGTGGTGCTTCATCAGCAAAAACAAATTTTTGTTGATTACGGTGATGGAACGTGCTGCGCCCAAGAATGCTGAAAAACAATGTGGGCGTTGGCGAGAATGGGCCTTCGAGTTGCATCATAGTGACGACGTTCTGAAGCTTTTGTTATTCTCTAATGAACGAGCTCCCATTGTGCATTTATTTCCACGAACTCCCAATGCTTCCTTTGTCAACACTTTGGTGAAGTCAAATACCATGGGCTCAAATGGGGTTGTGACCCCATTTGAAGCGAGAAACCATCGTCTTGTCTTCGTCGTCGAGATATTTCAAATACGCCTTCATTGGCTTTATTCAAACCCCTTTTGATTTGTATGGCCATCCCTTACACTCTCATAATTTTCCAAACTCACAATAGTCGTCTTCCTCAACTTACTCAAATTGATACGGCTGTTCATTTGATCTCAGTTTGTATCTATTCCCATGATAAGAATTTTTGTATGCAGATGATGTGTTCTTATAATTCTCACAAGTTGATATCACAAATGGTCGTCGCAAATATTTTTTCAGTAAACCTTTGATTGTATAAAATGCTTACTGACCGATGACAATTAGGATACTAAAGATTACAAGTGTCTGTGCAATGATTGTGAAAAAAAAATTCAACGATCTTAAGAACCAAAAAAATCATATTGCAAAGACCAAAATAAGTGTCGCCTCTCCATTATGTATATTCCCTCCGTCACATACCACTCGCTCTCTCTCAACAGTAATTGAAACCAGATATGTTTCAGTCAAAGCTCCCATAATCCTCTGAACTAACTTTTTTGGTGTCCACAACAATGAAATCGTTATTGCAATTGTCGTTGATGTTATTGGTGTTAGTGTTACTGGTGCCGCTCTCATCAACAGTACTGGAGATCACATCATGTCGCACGCGACTTGGTAGGAGAGCAGATTGCGCAGCTTCAACTTCAGCGGTCATATGACGAAATGTGTTGCCCGATACATCAGCAAGCTCTTCAGGGACATATGACAGATACTCCTCCTCGTGTACTCCCTGGTCATTATATGGCATTGATGCATTCACCTCAACAACTCCTGTCCATCTCTGCCTTGGACGAGTCATCATTTTGGCATCTTCAATTGTCTTGGTTTGGACCTCAGGGGAGGTAGGAAGGAACTCGGCTTCAAGACAACAGAATACAACTATGCATCGACAGTTAATATTCAGTATCAAATATGATTGAATGTGACCTCATGATGTGCACCTCCACCAGGGCCAAACTCAGCTGGTGCCTTGTATTCCCCAGTTTTCCATGCTCCAAGGCAATGGTGAATCGCAGTCGCAGCAAGTACAATGAACATCAAATTGATCATATCGATCATTCCACAGTCTTTCATTCCGAACGGTCTTACTCTGGCAAAGTATGTCTCGTAAAGTAGGTCCACGATCTCGGTCACCGCGAAACAATACTTGCAATCCTAAAAAGATACATTAGATGACACATATCAACATCATTTAAGGACATACCGTTCTGGTCGGCTCAGGGCATGTGAATCGGTCTTGATCGAGAAGGTGTGCAACACGTTGTTTGACTCCATCCTGGTCCATTGTTCTGAAGCCATACAAAGAATCCACCTCCTCCTTGCACTTATAGACCATTGCCGAGCGTGAGGAGGTCATCTTGCCAAGGGCCTATAGCTTGTCAGACTGAAATCGTCGTAGAGAGGATGAAGTAAATACCACCGAGATTTATGCACAAGGAGGGTCGGTGTGTCTCATTGCGGGATCGACTTTTGTGACATAATGATACCACCCCAAGTGGATCTGGGCGGTCTTGACAGCATCAGTGGCGAAAGGGTTACTGAACATTGCATATCTGCCAGCAATGTGCGTCACATGGGTAAGAACGGATGCTTGAACACCGGAAAGCATCTGTTGGATACCGTATTCTGCTCCAAAAATTTGTCCTGTTACCTCATCAATAGGTTCCAGGGAAGTGAACTCCTCCCAAAGCTCTGTAAAGACCACACAGGGCTCACGCCATTTCTTACGTGTCATGCGCTATAATAATGATTAGAATATGAAAATTGTCATCTCAGTATCAGAGTCCATACCTTCTTGTCTGAAATCTCAGGGGTCCTTTGCTCCTCCTCATAATTGTCATCAATTTCAATATGGACCTCTCGTCTACTCGGGGCGTAAGATTGGGCGCCAGGCGAAGTTAGTTGGCGAAGAGCAGAGTACTTACTGGTACCCCTTTGAGAGGAGAAGTGTGCATTTTCGTCGTTAAGGCCGCGATAATCGTACATATGAGGAATTTCTGAGAGCTCGTCATCGGCATCATTGTCTTGTCTGGATGGTCCATCACTTGAATTGGATGGAGGTGGAGAATTCCTGCAGCTATGAGACATTTGATTAGAAAGGAGTGTGTAATAACGAAGGAATAAAGGAAATGTAAAGAGTGTATAATAAACAAGATGGAGATTGTATGAAAAATGTAAAAGATAAGATGATCATAGTCGTCAAATGGATGTTCTTCATCGTAGATCAACCAACATGGTGGATGGAGCTACCCGTTCAACTAACCCCCTGATTTTTGCCGCTCCCAGCAGAACACGTACTATCGCATGATCGGAGGATAGTCTACTGAATTTTGATTCATCCAAAAAGCGAAAATTGTCGTCAGGAATATTGCGCTGTACACCGCTGACCAGATAAGGGTTGAAACACCAAGAGCACCGGAGAGTGGTGTATGTTTACACTACATGCAATGCTACGCAGTGTACATTTATGAAATGGACTACAGAATTTGTCGTTCCCGCAACCACAATTACATTTGAAAAGTGGATTAGTTTTTGAACACATCGGCAAGGTAGCCTGAAATGGCAATCATGGTATGAACCACAATTAGCGTCTGAAATCCCATTAGGTGTAGCACAGACACTAAATCGTGGACACCAAAAATTGATATATCTTGGAGTATTGAAGCTTACAATTGAAAACATCGAGGCAACAACAAATATCTTAATTCAAACTACACAAATACTGCATAACAAAACCTATTCCATTGCTACCCAATTACCCCAAATAAACCCAAGCAAAAATCAAACAAAAAGTAAACAAATCCCATGCATAAACCAAGCAAATTGTAACCAGAGCGAAAACCCATTCCCAGTCAAATCCTGAAGCAAATTGCCAACCACAATTTCCATCGTCTCAGTTATTCTTACGCTTGTCATTAGGCTTCAGATGGGCTTCCGCACCTGGAGATGCAGGGTTGACCAGAAATTTATGGTCGTGCAGCAAATTGACGCTTTCCTCCTCTGGATCAGGGGGAAGATAGTCATCACTACAAATTGCGAGGCCCCTGTTCTGAATACTCATCAAATATTGTTTTTGACAAATAAGCCTCCTTTGGATCAGGCAACCCTTTATTCAGCGTCTTTACAATGGCCAATATCGTAGCCTCGATGACACATGTAAGCACTTTGCACAACAAATGGTCATTCTTATTCGGCCACTGCCATCAGATGTTCTGTTCTCCATCGCGTTTCAATGCCGTGACAGGATCGACGTATACAATGGTATAATTGAACACTTCCTCATCGGGAGGGGTCACTGGACGTCAACGCTTGATTGGCGATATGTTCTCATCACCATCTATTTGTGTCAGCTTTGGAAAAGTGATCATGACGACGCTGAATGTACCTGATTCGATGTTTCACTTGCTCTTTGGTGTATTCTCCACTGGCGATATGCCCTTCCTCCTCCAGATGGCCATTTCCGCAAGGTCGTCAATGACAACTGGGTATTGTCTTCCAGTGGCATTATTGGCACTAGAATCCGCTTCCCATCGACGAAATCACGATCTCTGACCAGCTAAATCGGGGATTGAATTGATGCATTGTTTGATCATGCCATCCCATTCGGCTTTCCTAGCTTCCATTTTGCCGTGGATACCAAGGCTCGAAGCAATGCTAAAAATCGACTCCCTGACACAATTGGCCATTTCGTCTGTCGTTCCCTTGTCTTCGTAGAGCCCCAATTCTTCCCATGCCCAATTAGATTCCCCAATACCCTTTTCCGTGGACCAAAGATTGAGTTGTGCAATCGGCATCTAGACAAAGTTAGTATGTCTAACGACGAAGTTCATCGTTCGAACAGGGCAATACAATTTACGTTGAGAATGGGTATTAAATGTATACCAAACAATAGAGAAGGATTTCCAGGATTGCACAGATGGAATTGAACATCGGCGATATCAACTTGAAATAAGATTAATATAATGATGATATGGAGGAATAAGGAGGAAAAGGCGATGAAAAGCAGAATGGAGGGCAGGCGAAAGATGGGAGTATTATACAGTTCTTCTCGCTGGTCCCATAGTGATTGAGCTGACGAGGGCAAGTTGACTTCCAGAATCCTGGTCTGTGGCGGCAATGAATTGACGCAATTTCTACGTTCTAATGCCAATATCGATGTGTCAAACATTCAAATTGGCGTTTCGTTGACAAATATCTAGTTGTTAGACGTCTACCTCCCTACCATACACCACGCTATGATTCTGCCCTGCGATCAGGTAGAATCTACTCAGTCAAGTTGAAACCCATTTGCCATGAGTTCAGGTCAGGTAAGAAATGCAGTATCCAGGGGACAGTTACCTACCGTAGGAATGGGGAGTTTAGTATCGAGGAGATCGTCGCAATGCACAGAATCAACGTCTATCTTATACAAGGCATTTCTACTGACTCCCAAGTTGCGATAACTGTAAGACCATTGATGATTGCACTCGGCTGGTGAGGATGATGCCGAAGTGCGATAGAACCCCTTTCGCCAAAAAACGAAACATGAGGTTAGGGGTTTTACCGGATATGCCTACCCAAAATAAGAACGTATATTCGCTACTACATATCTCGTCTTTGCGATGACCAAAATATATATCCAATGAGTTCGATCCATTGTTCACTTTGCAATTATTGCAATAATGTTTACCATTATACTGGTGCATACATCAATCACCTCCGACGTCACCATTCAGAGAGGGTAAATTACGTACCTCTGGAGCAGATTCTGGATGAAAGATACACAATTACTGCTGATAATGATATCCTACTTCCACACTATTTCATTCTATGTCCAAATGACCCTCTTCAATTTTCCAACAATGATTCCAAAAGTGAGGACGGTGACAATGGCAATGGCTACATGCATCTACTACAGACGACTTTCGAGTCGAATGAACTACAATCGATGACATTCGACTGGCGTGAAGCCGGAAAGACAATGGATAGTGATTTCCACAATTTGGACAACGAAATCGACCAATAGGCACCATTTTCTTGTGAGCAAGAATATCGTTTGGCACACTGGTGTGTCAAGCACGAACTGAGTAGGGCTGTCATCAATGAGCTGATGAAGCTTCAGGGGGTAAATACGAACTTCACATGTGCATATACTCTGTACACTAAAATCGATAAAATGACCTATGCACTTGGAATTGACTCATGGACATCCGGTACAGTCATTTATGCAGGTTTTGTCAATTCAGAAGAGCTACGCGACAACGGAAAGACAAGTTTTTATTATCAAAACCCTGTTGACTGCATCGAATTTCTACTCCAACAATCTGCATTTAAAGAGCATATGATATATATACCAATTGAGGATTATAATGAATTGGGGGAGAAAGTATTCTCTGAAGTTCACACATGCGATTGGTTGTGAAATGAGCAGGTAAGAGTTTTTATTTCGTCGACGCATCGTCATGATTAAATGTTCTTCATAGTTGAAAAAGCCTGTTGGCTCCACTATTGTTTCAATGATTGGCAGCTCTGATGGAACGCATTTAACCAACCATTCTGGCGATTAAAATGAATGGCCAATGTTCCTGAGTCTTGGAAACATTCATTCGATGATTCGATCCAAGCCCTTGAGCCTTGCCAGTGTCGTCTGCGCCCTGCTTCCAGTACCTCCGAAGCATCATCACCATGGTAGTGGAAAATACAGCCACCATCGAAGAGCAACAAGAATCCAATCGGGAAGTTCTTCGACGGGTTTTTGAGATTATTTTTCGTCCTCTCGACGCTGTTTCCGAGAAAGGAAAACACATGCTCTGTGGTGACGGAAAAATACAACAATGCTTTCCAATCATCTGTGCTTGGACGGCCGATTACTTTGAAAATATTCACCTCCATGCAATTAAACTGCCAGGTAGCCCAGTGTATGAAGCCCCAAAATCATCGTTCAGAGAGGGCAATCAATCTACCTTGCCACACCGTGATTATCGACTATATTTCCAAAAGATGATTCAAGCCACACGATTCGATAATCAAGACAAAGAACATTTACGTCATTATCTTATGGAAAGAAATGTAGCGACGACGGAAGGCATCTTTTGGAATATGAAATGCATATCTTTGCATACATTGATCGTTCCTGATATTTTACCCACTATCTATCTCGGTATTCTGAAGCATTTGATGGCCTGGATGGAGCCATTTTTGGAGATTCGCAATCGAATTGACCGATTCAATAATCTTCGGGCAATAATGCCTCATTATCCAGGATTTGCACAATTCAATAAGTCCTACACAGCCATGATACAATGGAGTGGCAAATAGATGAAAGCATTGGGCCGTGTTATTGTGTCCATTGTCGCAACAACACTTTTCGATCCTTCTTCAGAACGGCAAGGTCCATTCAAATCTGGCATGCTCTGTGTCAAAAACCTCATCTACTTTCACCTCATGACTCAGTATCACAACCATACCGATTCGACAATCAAATATATGGAAGACTATCTCAATGAATTTCATCATCACAAAGACGTCTTTAGTCATTTTCATGCCAAAAAGTCAAACAAGAAGGTTGCTGAAGCTCTGCGAAAGCAGCTCACCATCAATATTCCACATGACCATGAGAATGATACTGCATGGTCACGTCTTTCCGCAGCAGCAAAACATCATCGCATCAACAAGGATAAAATTCAAACCGATTCATAAATAGCATTGCACTTGCGTGACGAGTTTGATTTCAACTTTGTCATGATGCATCTGTTGAACCACTTTTCAGATCACATTCGTGAGATAGCGCAATTGTCAAATGTAAGCTCTGAACTACCGGAAAGGTCGATGATGTATTTGACAGATGCATGCCGACAATCAAACTGCCATGAGCCATCTTTCCAGATTTTGTGCAGGAAAACCCGCAATGAGGTGTTCCAGTTCAACTATCCAAATCTCAATGCCGAAAAACATTGTCATGTAAACCCAAATCTATTTCCCACATCTGCAGCAATTCAAATGATGAAAAATCACCGGCCAGGAATCAAGTCTCTAGCAGTCCTCTCATTCTGGTGTGGAATATCACAAGGGAAACTTCAAAATCACATCGCATGGTGTTTCAACAGATATGGTAACTACACCGCATATGTCGATAACGACAAAGAATTTCGTCGTCTACAAAATGCAAAATACAGTCATTATTATTCTGCAGCCATTCCAGTGACATCATTTCAAGGCCACAAGCAGACGATTCACATCGTACTATGCACTGGAATGAACCAATGGAGGAAGCATAAGCCTCCCCGAAATGATACAGTTTAACTCTGGGATGGAATACAGAGACGGGTTCAAGTCGACTAGAGGATAAATTGCAGCGAGATTACGATGCCTTTGCATCATTGCAGATACGGAGTCAAATCAACGATCACATTTGGCCCTGGTCACCACAATGGTTGTGGTCCCAATGAGCGAGGTTCCGTGGATGGTGATTGTTGAGTAGCAAGATCAGGCACCTATATTACGATTGGAGAACGGTAGTTATTGTCGAAATCCCCTTTTTGGTGTTGGATCGACGTATGCCATCCCTTTACACATGATTCAGTGTGCAGCCCATATGATTCCATTTTCTTCTGATCCAGATAATAGTCGATGGTTTTCATATAATACTAGTGAATTCGATGAGTTCAATTTATTGTATGAGTAGATAGAACACTTAAATTCTTCGTTGCGTATATTGTATAAGTCGATTACTTTTATTTGTGGAAGAAATTTGTATATTAGTAAATATTAGACATAGTAGCGCGAAATGTGCAGCTCTGAGGACGAAATATGGCATTGCGCACAATAATATGTGATAAAGATAACATCAGTGGATATTGTTATGAGATCAGGATAAGTGGGAACTAAATCGTAAGTGAGAACCTTATGAATTGACAATGAGTGTTGTTATGTGAGTTGCCAACTTGGCGACGACTATTTGAAATGCTTGGAGTACAAATTTTGTATGGTGACAGTGGCAGCACGGGGACACGTATCAGTAATGCTGAGAACGTTTAGAACAGTATCGACCGTACCGTACAGTCTCGGAACGCAAATTAGTTTTTGCTAATGTTCCAGTTCGATGGTGAAGACCAGTATCATAGCCAGTGACTTCTCTTGACTCCCATGGTTACCAGTGCGCTCTCTCTTGATTTCATTTACTTCTGGATGCCCTTGACGTTTGCAGAATGTTAAGTGCACTTAATTGTAGTGTGTCATTCCAGCACTTCAGGTCCAGATTTCGTTTATAGTGGTGGTGGATTCTCAGTTTCCGGATTGGTCATCTGCCGCTTTTAAAGGTCGGTGCTCCGCCGACGACTTGTGAGTATGCTAGCGTACGGCGACAATTCTGGGTGATTCGGACCCTTTCGAAAAAAATCGTTGCTTAAAACTTGAAAATCTGCATTTGATTGCAAGTCTCACAGCATCAATTTTAAAGTAAGTGTTACTTAAAGACAAGGGAAGGGCTGAAACGTAACCTTGTATATCCATATTGGTAAGCAGACTCTTGTTATCTTTCTCCAAGTGTGCGCAATTGCACTCTGCACTCGTAAAACACATAGTATGGCTTGCCTGTGGCATCATCGGTGCTATCCATCCTTGCATTGATATTGGTGATGCTTCGACAACATGTGATTATGTTGGTGTGTATGGTATCGACTGTTATGTCTATTCTCTTATCCATTCTCTTCAATACTGGCAGTGTGGGTTGCCATCGTTGTTTGATACAAGTAATTACGATTCTCGTTGCATATCATTTAAAGTAAGAGTTTTTTAATGAGAGTAGAGGTTCAAACGATTCCTTGAATCAGTTGCCATATTAACAAAGAGACTCTTATTGTCTATTTTGGGAGTGTGCACAATTGCACATGCACTCGTGAAATCTGAATTTTGTGGGCCAGCCATAACTCTCTCAATTGCATAAGGCTTTGCTAACGTGCATAAGCAGTGGTTGTGTCCAGGTTGCCATCCGCCAAGCAGTCGTTTCGCATCAATTGTATAGAGGAACTCAGGGTATGTATGGTCTCCCATGTGCAACTCATTGTCATCTCAGACGTCCGAACTGGCTGATATTAGTCAGTAAGGTACCGTACCTGCTGTACAGGTGTTAGCTATAATGATGATTAAAAGGATGGAGCGGTAGATGTCATGGAAACCAGGGGCCCAGAGAAGGACGGTTCACCCACAATGGAGCCAAGCCCCGCCGTCTGGTAACTCCCTTCTTGACTCAGCAGCCGGTAGTTGTGATTTAAGATCCTCATTGTCGGTACACTCTGCTGCTGCAATGAATGCCGCTGCTCCTTGCTCGTTGTTGTCCCGCGCTTGAGTCTTGCCTGGTATATCCGAGGGTCTGACATCCAAAGTGGCTCCCAGCAGTCCAAAGCATTGCCCAATCTGTGCGATACATGCCATACGTGTGCAGTAACTCCAACGATTTGTATATTCGGAGAAGGGGCCTATGGGCCCATTGCACTGTGAGATGTTTTTCAAGTACACATATCTTCTTCCCCTGGGGCACTCCAATTTGGTGTGCGTAGAGAGCTTGAACATATAGCCAGAGGAGGAACCTAGAATCACCATGGCGCCCAGGCATCTGCCTGCGAGGGCTTCGGTGCCATCTTTGCAGTCACCTGTTTACTTTCACCCAAACATGCTATGTTTGGTGCCGATAAGAAGACCCATAAACCATTGGCTCATCAACCGCTGGAGGACAGTTGGTTTGTCAACCGTTGCGAGATGTTACGGCACTGAGCCTTCATCATCACTGCTCTGCTATCCCTCCCGCCTTCTGCCGTTTGTCGGCTTCTCGCAGACTGCATCACACACCCATCCAATCCCAGGATGCCGATGCCCGCTCCTTTGTCTGCCAGGTTGAAGTTTTCAAGAGGCCTTGGAGACATAAAGATGCTTGTCACGCAGCAGTCAGTAAGTGCTGGTACCCCGAATGCATTGTGCGTTGTTGATTCCAAATTCGAACTTTAGCTGTGACGTGAGCCGAATCCAGTTGTAGTTGTGATTGGCGGCATGTGTGTGGAGTCTCGTGCTTCCAATCGTTCATGGCGAAAAGTTGAGAATTGCCCTTAAACCAATTGTGGGTTTCATAGAAGGGGTAATCACGATCGCGATTGCTGTCGGCAGTGTCGATTGAATGTTTGCTAATCTCATGCTTCGATCATTCATAGAAGAGGTCAGTCGGCCATCGAACTGAAGGTCTCGAATGTATGTACAAGAGGAGATTGAATAATCATATCTAGTCCTCCTCCACTCGTACACTTCACCTGTGGAATACTGACTCCGCATAGGTGAGTTTGATTGTGCAATAGAAGCTAGTATCAACTAGTCTTCGTTGTTGACTTTGCGTTTGGATCATCTATCATTCGACGCATTTAGGGGTAACTAGCATAGAACCAATTGATCGACGCAGTAAAATTAGGTCGATTATGGCTTGCAAGCGCTGCTTGCTGCTTAATAGATTGCATTGGGTGACATTGGACTGCTTCCAGTATTCGACGTATGAGAATAATCTTGTCGAACGTACATTGAGGTTTTCTCGGGGGTGTGACCATCCACCGGTGACACGCCTCTCACGTTCTATCCAGCTCTCCATGTCTATTGTTGGCGCTCTCGACTTTCAGTTTCATGGTCGTTCAACTTTCTTTTCCCTTTTGGCTTGCTTGTGTTTTGGATTTGCTTCATGTAGGGAATTTGCATTGACCTCAACTCTCGATGAACGAGTGATCCACCACGTAAAAAACTATCGTCATGAAGAGATCTCATTGCGATCTTCCAATCACATGTGCCAACATTCTCTGCAGGTACACTTCCGTGCACATATTGTTATTCTTGGTAGACACCGTTCTGTGCCCATGGAATACAGATGCTTCATAACTCCATTTGCAAGCATACGCTGCAATCGCTAAAAGGTAATCGTAAATTGAGGTTTAATGGAATGCATTCATTGTGGGTAGCTTCGGGTCCAACGATGAATCAATGTGTCTTTGACTGTTTGATATGGCTCCACACCATTGCATAGTCTTCCAACTTATTGGTTAATCATTCATACACAATTTCTGTCATTGAACAATCATTTGAACATATTTTCGGGTGTAAGGACATCGTTGGGGGTAATACATTTCAAGAGACAATTAACGTCTGACTCATCTTGGAATGGTCTTTTCAAGTGTCAACCGGACCAATTTGATACTAAACTTATCGGAACTTATTGCGACTAGTTCAATCCATATTTCTGTGATATACTGATAACCGAATAGTAGTCATAAACATCCCTGATGACTAAAATGTGTCCGCCAGCTCTTGGGGATGTCAATCGTAATTTTCTCTTGAAGTATCGTGATTATCGAAGTTGACATTGCGATCTTTGGCATCGTGATCAGTATAGAATTCCGTCTTGTTTCTGATTTCATCATCTGTTGAACCGCTTGGTGCCGGTGATCAATGGCCTTGGCCGGTAGTCCACCACTGGTGTCTGCAGAGTTTGCTCGCTCCCACACGGTTGGCGACATAAAATTGAGTTCTAGATGACTTCTATAAAGGAATTGAAGATATAGTTGCTTGTTTTTCAACGTCTTTGTATGTGTAGTAATATGTTGGAAAAACGGGGTTTAACATGAATTCTGCAGGTGAAATGATTCCGATTTCTGAGTGGCAATCATAATGTAAGGACAGGTACAGGAAGTTACGGCTCCGTACTCCACAGTATTAGAAGATAGGGTTGCGTACGGGAATAAGTGATGAAGTTATATCATCGCAAGGTAAGATGAAGGCTGGAGTGCAATTGCACTCCCGCTCAGTGACCATATACTGGGAGGTTACCCGGCCTCGGCTATCACTCGGCCACCGCCATTGCATTGCCCTGGCAACTGAAGAGATATCAGTGCTTGAAACGAAAAAGAAGTATGTACTCTAGTAATCTCCCTTAGCATAACCATTTACAGCCTCAAATGAATAGACTCAATCGATAATATGCCAACAGGCGAAATACCATCTACATATAATTAATTTTCAGCAACTCCCCGAGATGTCAACATGTCAAAGCCAAATGAACGGGTGTCAAAAATGATCTGTATTGGCTGGCAAAAGCCTTCGGAGCCTGTATAGATAAGAAGGACTGATGCAGGAGTGTTGAAGTGGTGCTAACAATGTACCAAGTTGTTTTTGTGTTGCAAACATTAGTTGGAGTCCTGAATTTCATGGGTATTTGTATGCATTCGAGAGCATATCACCGGCTTAGTGGACCCTACTGACTGGGCTTGCACTTTATGGAGTGGGCAGCACAATTCTGAATTTCTGGGTGGAGTTCTTGGAGGAAGCTAGTTGGATTTTTTGATTTCACCATATGGTTCAGTAATATATTTAATAGAAAGTCTATATGACAGTGCGTCAAGGAGCCGCTGCAACCCTGCATGTGGCTGCCAAGATATAAACAAATGAGTGAAATTTAGTGTTTATAGCGAAATCAGATGGCCTTCCAACTAATAAAACAACTCATAGAGTCGTCACAACAATGTAAATCGATCAATATTAACATCCTGCTGATTGCAACATCTTTGGAGTATGGTGGCTTGTGAAACAGAGAGCTTGGTGACATTTGTTATGCTTGGTTTTGACGATGGAAGGTATTGAACCATCATCTGGAATCAACCTCAAACTTGGACACTCATTCACTTTTGACGTTGCAAAATGTTAACCCAACAACTGGGAAGGTTGAAGAGTAGTACTTGTAGTGTTTTAAACACAATGCAATGTTTTCATACGGTTCAACTTGAGATTCATATGATGCTGGGTTGGATACCAATCTTCTGTTGAACATGTTCAAATATTGTACAAGTTGAATTACAACTTCCTTCTGCGAAACAATTGGAATTTTCAAGGGTGCCAACCCTGTGCACTCACCCAATTTCCTCCATCTTCCTTAAACTTTACACATCATCTATATGGTAATATCGACCATCTCTGAATCTGAATCCGATCATGTGACTATCAATGAACTAATTATTACTTTAGCACATTGACTCAACAATGTCAAAGGTTGTTTGGCCGATATCAGGTACTATTCTTTTTATGCACGTCAGTAGACACCATCCAATGCGAATTATCATCAGTTCAATCCTTAAAGATCTTTCGCCAATGCTCCTCATCTATACGATAATATAAGTCAATCCCACCCATGCGCATTGATAAATATTGATCAATCACTAATTATCATCAGACCAACTCCTCAAGATATCAGCTGAATGGCACGCATGCAGAAACCGTCCCCGGATAGCTACAAAGCAACGTTGAAGCTGAACAAACTAACCTCTCAGCCTCTACGGAACCTACTTGCCTGCATTGCATTCCTGAATATGCCCTATGATGCCAAACTCAAATGCCACCAAACTTGGCTTGGGCTCCAGCTGGGGATTATCCATTCAGACGCCAAGACTTCGAAATATTTCAAACCAATTTTTTCCTTTGTTTGGACAATGTGAAGCAACACCGGAGGTACATTGTTGGTGGCTACCTTGGAGGACTTGCTGGGGGGATATCAGAGATGAATCAATAACATCAAGGAATTCCGCCAGCCTGTCGTGGCCTGCTGCCCATATTGGAAACTTGCCTGGCTGACACAACACACCTTGACAAATTCTGATGGGTATGGGGATTTTCGACGAAAACACAGAGGCTTCTACTACCAGCAATGTCCTAACAACCTCATGAGTGGCTCACAAACCTCCGGCCAATGGTCCCACCAGCATTTGTTTTGGGATTCTCCTCCCTCAGCGGGCCCTCAAACTTGACAAATCTGGGGTCCCAATCGACGTCAGCATAGCTGGAGTTGGAATTGAGCATCAGCATTTGTTCAACACCTTTGATTGGTATCAAGGTGTGTGATGGGGAGTCACTCAACTGACTGACAGGCCATTGAATGACGTAAGGCGTGCCATTCTGGCCAGTTGCCCAAGCAATCCAGCTCATCTACCATGGTCGTCCTATGATGCCCTTGGGAATCCTTTTTAAGAAATTGAACGTCCTAGCTCCCAGGGCTCAGATGTGACTATTGCCGAAATCTCGGATATCATGGCAGAGATGAGTGCAACAGGGTCCAAGATGGCAACTCAGGTCAACAACGACTCTTTTTGTCTTACGTACAACTTGAAGCATTTGCCATCAGGCCATATGGCCTGACGACCAGATGATACAGCGGTCACAGCTTGTCTGGAAACCGAAATATATTTCCCCGCAGCTGGGCTTGTGATACTTCATCGCCCGACTGTTTCCGTATATGGTATGGCATCTTCTGGAATCAGCCCACCCTGTCAGTGTTGTGCTGAGTGACGATCGATGGTGGAGCAATTATCGGTAATTAATATGAAATATTAAGCACAACAAGAATGAAATCAGATTTCAAACAGAGGCCACAGCACGGCGAGAATGAAATCGGGTTTCGAATGGTAACTAAAGTACGATGTGAATGAAATCAGGTTTCGAATGGAGATCAAAGAACGACGAGAATGAAATCAGGTTTTGTAAGAAACCTGAAGTAAGGTGAGAATGAAATATAGTTTCAAAAGGAGACTAATACACCACGAGGATGAAATCCGGTTTCCAACATAGACCAATGCACGACAAGAATGAAATCAGGTTTCGAACGGGAAAAGACACAATTGTGCAAAAGCAATCAACAAAGGTAGCAAAAGTTCGGAGGTATTATGCAATGAGTGAATTACTGTATATAAACCAGGCGTTTGGCGAAGGATAAGTTTCTTTCTTCACTGATTTTCTCATCTATAAAACAAACAATTAGCTTCAGCTGTTACATCTTGCACACTTGGTGATTCCGGATCGAGTCTCCTGTGTACAGTCCTTGTTTCTCTAGCTACAGGCTATTCTCGACTCTGAGCATTCCAGCTGTTGGATTTCATGACCTCTAGAACCCCGAGCCCTGAACCATCGACACCCAGCCCTGAATCCTTGAGAGAAGAACGAGTCTAAAATCAATTCTACCGGTTATATTGTTGTTTCATGTGCCGTTATTCTCACCGCTTGGGCTGCTGATACTGTCATTGCACTTGCAACGCATCCTACAAAGTTTTTAAATCAGCAGGCAACTTTGAAAACAGATTGGCTATCCATTGCTACTAGAGACACATCTGCTTACCGTGCTAGTGGACCTTTCGAAGACCTACAAATCAAGAAATTTTGGGCCATCAGTGGCGCTTCTAAATATATGAGCGAGGACAAAAAGATCTTCGACTGTATAAATTTTTGCTATTGTTCAGCAGAAGAAGGAGACTTAGATCACAATTATCCAAACCCAACCATCCAATGCAACTGTGGAACAATTCACGAGTGGACCGAAATACCTACCTGCAACTGTGGTATACAGGAATTTGATACAGTTTTTGATGGCATTGAGAAATGCGATTGAATTATTCAATCACTGTGGACGCGCTCTCTCGAAACTCTTTTACCGTGGTATCAAACCAGGAGTTTATATACTGGAACCCCATTATGTACATTTGGTGTGAAATTCCATGTGGCAATGACTGCTGGTTATACTTGAAAAGTGATACCTGGAGACACATCTGTGACGAGTTCCTTGCAGTAGCACATACTTTCGGCTGGAAAATCAATAAATATCTACACCAATCACTGTTCGAAAATTCCAAAAATGTTGGAAGAATCTTCAAGAGCAATTCGTGATGTGACGCTGATGGGGGCACTACAATTAGAACTGGACAATGTAATACTGGCAAATACGGAGATCATGAATGAAGAGCAACTCAGCAGTCATATTCAGGACATCCACACAGGATTATCAGCCCTTGCTCAATTACCGACAACCAGCAGCTTGAACGAATTGCAAAAGGAATGGCAATCTGTGAATACTGCGGAGGCACGAATATCGGTGTTGTTGGAGGGAGGAAACAAAGGCATCAAGAAACGGAACAATCTGAAACAAGAGCTGCTATTTACGCAACAGAAGTTAAACACCATGGAGGAAAGTGTGCCAGTCTGCACACATTGAGACCTGCAAGCCAGGATCACAGATCTGGAACAACGATTGGAAAACGGAGCATCAGAAAGGACGGAAAACCTCAGACAGGAACCAGAAGAAACAGAGGAACAGATAAGGATCTGTAGAGAAGAATGAAACAAATATCGGGATCAGGTCAAGCGAGTAATAGCACAGGCAGGAACATCGGATGGTGGCAACGGTGGTAGAGGACACAAAGGCCGTGTAATCCACAGGTTTTCTGGAACAGACTGAAGGGCACTTCGAGAATGGATTGCACGACTAGCAATTAAAATGGCGGAGGAACGGGGACGATTCTTTAGGAAACAAACCAAAACCAGGTATGCAGCAAATCAATCAACACGCATGGCCCTGAATCAAATTCAACTGTATATCGACAGGACAACTAGAGATCAGAAATTTGTGTCCCTAGAAAAATTTCTGGACCTGTTGCAGTTGGCCTTCGGAGACAAAAACATATGGGCCACAGCGAATCGGGAACTGCTGAAACTTAAGCAAATGAATTCAGCATTTGCCCAATACTACACAGAATTCCAACAGTGGATACCTGACGTCAATTGGAACGAAGCTGCCCAGTTGGAAGTGTTACTTCAAGGCCTATCTGAGGAGCTGAGCGACTCACTACAGCACTGCGACATCCCGTCGGACCTCACGGAATTTGTCACAATGTGCTCAAAAATCGACACCCAGATCCATACCCAGGCTGCGGAGGGAGAGTTGAGAAGATGGACAGCAGGGTCAAAGAAACACGAAACCACGAGCAACACCACACCTACCCCAGAAACATCACCAGCAGGCACTGTGGTAGGTTACCATGGCCCTGCTCCAATGGACCGTTTAGCAGTGAAGGGGAGGAAGATTACTCCAGAAAATGCAAGCGGTGAAGGGAAGGAGGACTTTTTATGTACTGCAGGGATAGCAGACGCTTCGTGGTATAGTGTCAAAGAAAATTGAAAGTAACTTCAGGACAGGTGGAAGTAACAACATTCCAAGAAAGAAGGAAACGAAATGGATGTAGATTCGGGAACAGGGAAACGAGAGGAAGTTGAGTTGGGAACAGTATAGGCCAGTGCAATAAGAATGGCCATTGTGCTGGGCACAAATCTCCTTTGTCTACAGTTGTTAAATCTTCTTTTGGAATTTCGCAGTTTTCAATTAGTAGTGCAAAAATTACGCAGTCTTTAATGGAAAGCAAACATCTTGTTGTAAAATGTTTGCTGAAAATCGGAGACAGGTTAATCAACACACATGCCCTGATTGACTGAGGAGCACGGGAATAGCATTTGTGGATCAAGATTTTGTTCGCCATCATCAGTTAGGAGAGAAGAAATGTCAAGGATTCAGGGCTGGGTGTTGAGGGTTCCGGGCCCTGGGTTCCGGGGGTTATAAAATCCAAGAGCAGGAAAGCTCTGAGTCGAGAATAGCCTGTAGCTAAAGAAACGAGGAGTATACACCAGAAACTCGATTCGCAATCACCCAGTGTGAAAGAAATGCAGCTGATGCTAATTGATTGTTTTATTGACGAGAGAACGAGGAAAGAAAGAGACTTATCCTACACCAAACGCCTGATATATATGCAGTAATTCACCGGTTCCATAATATCTCCGAACTCCTGCTATCTTTGTACATCGCATTTGCATGATTCCTTCTGTTCGCATTCGAAACCTGATTTCATTTTCGTAGTACTTTAGTCTCCGTTCGAAACTTGATTTCATTCTCATCGTGCTGTAGTCTGCATTCGAAACCTGATTCCAATCTCGCCGTGCGTTAGTTTTCGTTGGAAACCAGATTTCATTCTCGTCATGTTTATTTTTTTAAATTTAACACAGATCATTACTCCACCATCGATCATCACTCAGTACAACTGTGACAAGGAATTACCAGATTCAAGACAGTTAGAAGTTATCTATGGGAGACCCATCGAATCAGGAACCATCACGACCATGGCCAAGTTACACATAGAAATACAATCACCCCAGCAGTAATTACCGGCGTTCGTAACAAAGTTAGGGCATTACCCAATCGTGCTGGGATTGCCATGGTTACAACTCCACGACGTCACGGTCAAATTCCAGAAACGAAGAATTGGCTTCAACAGCAGTCACTGCCAACAACACTGCCAGAATCATTCACGCGTATGGATATGGGGTGATCATATGCAAACATCAGCCGCAGATTGGGAACGGCGGAAATTGGACATCTGCGTGGTAGCAGTATCACCTCTCATGAGGAGAATACGAAATGAGAAGCGCAGGGTTCACGCCATCACGCTCAACAAGATCAATCAAGCCTTAGAAATATATGATTTACCAGAAAAACATCTCGAAGAAGTTATCCCTAAAGTGTTCAATGAGTTCCCAACTTTGTTCAGTAAAGTAATCGCAGAATCACTTCCACCGCATCGACCCTACGATCACAAGATTAAATCACAAGATGGGTGTACCCCACAGTTGAGGCCAAATTTACAGCTTTTCTCGAGAAGAACTCCAAGTTTTAAAAGAATGGATAGAGAGGAACTTGTCCAAGGGATTCATCCGGTCGTCTTCATCACCTTGCGGAGATCCAGTGCTCTTCACTCCAAAGCCGGGGGGAGGCCTAAGGCTCTGAGTCAATTACCCAGGCCTAAATGGTGGAACGACAAAAAACCGTTACCACCTGCTATTAATTCAACTAACCTTGCTATGACTCTCAAAAGCCCGCGATTACACCAAGTCAGTTGTCCGCGATGCGTATAATATTATTAGAATCGTGGAAATAGATGAATGGAAAACGGCTTTCAGAACAGGATATGGACTTTTCGAATCCTCAGTTATGCCCTTGTGACTCACCAACCCGCCAGCATCGTTTCAAGAATTTATCAAAGACACTCTACGTCCCTTTTTGGATATATTCTGCATGGCCTCTGTGGACGACGTCTTCATTTACAGAGATAATTCAAAAGAACATAAAGAGCACGCTAGAGCAGTAATGACATCGCTCAAGGAAGCCGGCCTATACCTAAAAGCAGGGAAGTGCGAGTTTCATAAAGAAGAAGTCAAATATCTAGGATTAATCGTTGGAGTAATCGTAATTAGAATGGACCCGGAGAAAGTCCAAGCAGTTGAACACTGGGAAGCACTGGAGAAACTTCAAGAAGACCAATCCTTCTTAGACTTTGCTAACTTTTATCGACAGTTCATAAGGAATCACAGGGGGGTGGTAAAACCACTAACAAAACTTACGAAAAAGTTAGTATCTTTTCACTGGGGACCAGATCAAAAATGGGCTTTTGCGGAACTCAAAAGGCCCTGTACGACAGCACCAGTGCTCGCCCAGTTCGATTATGCAAAGGAGATAGTCCTTGAAACTGATGCCTCAAGTTACATATCCGTGGGAGTCCACTCTCAGTATGACAATGTAGGTGTGCTACACCCAGTGGCCTGCTGCTCCAAAAAACATTCACCTGCCGAAGGAAATTACGAAATGTACGACCAACAATTAGGCGCCATAGTCACAAGCCTGAACCAATGGGGATCCACATACCAAGATTCAGCAGATCCGATTAAGATTCTTACCGATCACAAAAGCCTGGAGTACTTCCTGACATCGAGACTGTTAAATCGAAGGCAGACCAGCTGGTCCGAATAACTGTCGAGGTTTTAATTCAACATAGTCTACCGGCCAGGAAATCCATGTCAAAAACCCGATGCACTAACAAGAATGACAGGAGACATTCCGCCCAATGAGGGGGCAGAAAAAACTGCGCAAATGGTTTTAAGAACGGAAAACCTTTACAACATAGTACACAAAGGGTGAATCATGGCATTCACAGAAACAGTCAACCTAGATAGCGACTCTGTAAGCTCCGAAGAGCTATGGAAATGGAAAAAAATGTATGTCAGCCCTGCCTGTATGACAGTAGCAAAGGACTATGTACGCATATGCATCAGTCGCTGCATATTTCGGAAATACAAATCCAACCTACGGATGAGGATAAGCTCAAGTGGATCTATGAACGCCATGACTCCCCGGTCGCAGAACATCCTGGACAAGCAAATACTTATAACTTGCTAGGCCGAAGTCACTCCTGGAATCGGATGAGGAAGGACGTGGATTGCTATATACGCAACTGCCACACCTGCCAATGGAGCAAGGCAACCTACAGAAAAACTCATGGCTTGTTACGACCGTTAGAAATACCAGAGCAACCATGGAAGGACTTGAGTATGGACTTCATAGTGGGACTGCCAGAAAGCAAAGGGTACAACACAGGATGGGTAGTGGTCGATCGCCTAATGAAGATGTGACATTCACTACCCTGTACGGATCAAGTACATGGAATGAAGCTGGGAGAAATGAATGTCAAAGACATGTTGAGACAACATGGACTGCCTGGAATAACAGTGCCCGATCAAGAACTGCAATTTGCTTCGGATTTATGGAAACACATCTGCAAAAGATTGGGAATCAAACAAAGATTGTCAACCGCATTTCATCTCCAGACTGACAGCCAAACCGAAAGAGTCAATGCAGTAATGCAACAGTATCTCCAAAACTTTGTTAATTATTAGCAGCACGATTGGGTTCGGTTGTTACCATTGGCAGCATTCGCAGCTGACAATCATACCCCGGAGACGACTAATTGCTCCGCATTGTTTGGCAACTAAAGCTTTCACCCACGAATGACTTTCGACGAACATTTCATCAAAGATCCTAATGCTATTCGCACACTCAACGCCCAGCAGATGGCCCAACCAATTGAACAACTTTTTAGCGAACTCAGAGCCGAGATGAACAGGGCCCAAGCCGTACAGTCCGAACAAGTCAACAAGTCCCAAAGGGTCAACACATAGCTGGAAGCGGGTGATAACGTGTGGCTGGATGCACCAAATATAGCAACAACCTGACCAAGCAAGGAACTCGATTGGAAACGCATAGAACCATACGAAGTTACCGAAGTCATCAGTCCCTGGGCCTATCGAATCAAATTACCCAATCTGCTACACATCCACAATGTCCAACCGATATCCCGGTTGGAGAAAGCCGCTCAAAACCCTCTCCGTTATCCAAAGCAACAACCACCACTACCGGTAATAACAGACGGAGAAGACAAGTACATGGTCGAATGGATAGATGATTCCAGGTTGTTTCGAAGGCAGTTACAGTAATTGGTGACATGGGGGGGCTACGGCGAATGCAGTTGGGAACCCATGATCAATGTCAACTGGCTTGAAGCTATCGACGAGTTCCATACAGAACAACCTGGCAAGCCTGGGTCGTAAACCTCATAGGTACTCGGGGTTGGACAGAGGGAGCTACTGTCACGGTTGTGCCGAGTGACAATCGATGGTGGAGTGATAATTAGTGATGAATATAAAGGAATCAGCACGACAAAAATGAAATCAGGTTTCGAACGAAAGCTAAAGCCCGGCGAGAATGAAATCAGGTTTTGAATGGAGACTAAATCACGACAGAAATGAAACCATGTTTTGAACGGAGAGTAAAGCATGACGAGAATGAAATCTGGTTCTGAACGAAAGGTAAAGCTCGGTGCGAATGAAATCAGTTTTCGAAGGGACACCAAAGCACGATGGGAATGAAATCAGGTTTCGAACTGAGACTAAAGCACAATGGGAATGAAATCACGTTTCCAACGGGAAACGACGGAATCGTGCAAAAGTCATGTTCAAAGCTAGCAGGAGTTCGCAGGTATTATGGAACGAGTGAATTACTGTACATAAACCAGGCATTTGGTGGAGGATAAGTTTCTTTCTTCACTCGTTCTCTGTTTTATAAAATAATCAATTAGCTTCGGCTTTCACTTCTTTCACACTCGGTGAGTCCGGATCCAGTCTCTTGCGTACAGTCCTCGTTTCTTTAGCTATAGGCTATTGTCGAATCTGAGCTTTCCTGCTCTTGGATTTCATAACCCCTAGAATCCTGAGCCCTGAACACTCAACACAAAACCCTGAATCCATGACACACCCGTTACTGATGGCTTTGTTTAAATTGATGCGTCCCAATTCGCACTCAAGGAAATAATAGAAGATGCCCTCAAATACCTATCCAATGTTGCAAATCACGATGCCAAGGAGCCTCCAGAGTTCACGATTCCAGCCATCGCAAAAGGATTCATTGATCAGCTTGACAAAACCCACCGAACTGTATGATGACTGAAGAGGTTGTCCAGGCGACTCGAATCAATGGCAAATCAATGACTGCCCCATCAATCTGCAGATATGAATTCAAGGATTGGAAACCTTGTCGGTTTTCCACATGAAGCGTGTTATCACCACCAAATGACACCTGAGCAGCATACTTGGAAGAAAGCACTGTTCATTCAACTGGGTCCCTCCAACAACTCTTGCTATCGGTATAAAGATACCAATTCTTTCCCCGAATATATTGGGGAGGACAGTGAATACATTGCACTGGTAGACACTCCAGAATTGGACGAACATGAGGACGACGACCCCAAATGTGGTTACCACAACTCCAAAAGTCATATGCTCGGTAGTCCTCTGCCAACCCAAACCCCTGACAATCATCCGCCCAGGCCAATTGCGGTCAAGCCTCCAACTCCTGGGCCCTTGAATGCTGACTGTGACAATGCCCAGCAGCAGCAGCCTCAAGATATGGGCAAGGGGACAGAAGTGCAAGCAGGATCAGGAGTTTGAAATTGAAGAGCTTGAGAATGGAGATAATGGAGAGGGAAATTGAACCTGTTGGCAGGACAACTTTGGGAATTGGTATGGAGTTTTTTGTTTTGGGGCTTGTTTTTGGTTCTGTTTTTGGTTCGTTTGGTCTTTGTTTCCTCAGTTGAAATGTTGTTTTATTTTTGCGTCACAGCATGTTTTGTTCAGCTATGAGTGATATGAGTGGGAAGATTCGGGCGACTTTAGTAGTTGGCAAGACAATTTTGTATGTTGTTATGTTTTGTTGTTCTTGCTAGTATGTTACTGGAATGCAATCGAATAGGCTCCAACTCCAAGTGCACTCACACAAACTGAATTGGACTAATAACCCGCAATGTTTTTCAGACAATGTTAGAAGTTGTCTAACCAATTATTCCAGTAGTAAATTTTCACAGAAATTGTATATCGTGATACTTAGACGCTGTCGGAGATGCTGCTAAGCTCAACATAAAATATCGTTGTTCAAACGACTTCCAACATTGTTGCAACATCTCAGTTCATTGACACTGACCGATATCTTCACTTCTGTGTGAAACAACCCCAGCCCATACTCATGATGTCAGCCACATGACCATCTTCACCCAATGTTACTACCACATCGAATACTAAGGCGCCACAAATCCTTGAGGTAGGTTAAGATCAACCTAAAAGTCGAATCCTCTGTAGAAAGCACAAGGCGGTGCTACATACTACTGATCAGCAATCTAGACAGCATTCCAAACAGCCAAAAGTCAAGAACATTGTTTTGAATTGCTCGAACAACCGAAAATACATTGCAGTAACTTGTCCAGCAACCGACATATCTGCCCCCAATATTAGGGACGTTCCAATCCATGGTTCAACAACTCTCGAGCAACCAAACATATTGCCAGTGGCACTGACTCAATACCGCTCATCAGCAGTGCCACTATCTCAAATCCGTTTGTCATAAATGATGGGAATTGTGTCCAGTCCATTACGCCACAAAGCAGATGAACCTGACAAATTACCATGCCAACGTGTAAAATTGTCATCACCTTTGCGCAAGGCTATCATCCAGAATCCTGATGTCCCCAAAACCTCTTGTAGTGTAATGGCAATTACTGACAATAAGTACCAGGCCAATGATCAAACATTCAATATGAACCATTGAGTCTCGTATTCTGCAGGGGAAACCATTCCTGACCGATATAGAAATTGCCTTGGTAATTTCCTTTACAACTCAGAGAATTGCCAGTAATAAGCACAATTATTGCCAAGAAGTTGATGATTCATGGCAGAATGTGGAAGAGGTGTACAGTGTCAAGGTTTCATGGTATGCACACAAGAAGAAGGCCACCACATCTGTACGTAACTTCAACAATTTTTTGCATTGTTGATTCGACTCTAGAAATAGATAAAATTGTGCCTCAACTCCATGCGATCATTGATATTTAACAAAGCCAGGGCCATAGTGGGCCATAGTTCGATCGCTTTACGACCTCGACAGTTATTCTTGTGACGCTGACAAACTCTGGAGCATTCAGTATCTCCTGAACAATAACTGGTTCATTTGAATACATAATGATTGTGAAAAGTCATATGATGTGTGTGAACAGTATGCTTTCCCTCTATCAATTGTCGAAATTCATACAACAATTCAAGACGTTGCTTCCGCATTTCTTGCAGATGAGATACCTCATTTCCTTTATCTTCGTTTTTTGAACAAACATGCAAAAGGGGAGCACTGGCCCAAGGCCAGCTCAATTGGATTCGTGAGACCGCCACACCAAATCTCATAGTGCTCTCTGCAACTGCACTGCAGGGGGCACTAGAAGAGTATGTAAGGACCGAGGGCATGACTTTTAACAGACACATGAAGCCATCTCCCCAGATTCCATTCTCCCAGGAGAACATCATTTGTAAGATTAAGTTGTTCCGTCTATTCTGTGCATTGTACTGACAACTGAAGCATTATACATGAGGCATATGGAATGCGGGAATGGCTTGCCCAGAAAGTATCGTGAACGAGTGAAGATTGGGATCCGGAATCAGTTAAACTGCCTGAGTATTGGCAAGCCAACTCTGCTGGTTGCTCCTCCACCGCCAGTGCCTGCTCCCAACCTTGCAGCCATCAATTGTTTTCTCGAAGATGACACCAAGGGGCAGGAGGAGCCAATTTACCAAAATCTTCCTGACATACCCAATGCGAATGACTTTTGCTATATTGAGGATGGTCTGGAACATGAGGAATATTGTCTCAATGACGAGCATGATGGTGACAACCAATTCCATGATGGCTATCGATCAGATCAAATTTGTGACTCAGATTCTCATATGGAGTATCATGAAATAATGGGGGAATCTCAGGGCAAACCTTGGAGTCAGCCACAATGGCATCCAATAGTGGATAACTTGGATGACAATGGTGAGCCATATCCAGACGAGAAATATCAGGTGAGGGAGCAGTTTGAGGTGGAGACGAACGAAAAGACACAGAAGAATGTAGAGGAGGCAGTGAGGGCAGAGAATGGGTGTAATGAGACAGATGGTGTGGATAGGTATGAGTAGGAATAGTATTACAATGTAGAAAATTGTTATGGCAACTTTTAACGTTATTGTGTGGCATAGATAGTGCAATTGAACCATATATCATCCTAATCTGCTGTCATGACCGTGTCAATTCTGAAGAATACAACTGCAATTGGAAGCGAGGATACAAAAGTTGACACTGATGAAATACAGTATTGAATAGATGTGACTGATATGAAGTACAATGTATATTGAGCAATGAACAGAGTTGCCATGGCAATTGCCAATGTTGTGGGGTAAAGGACATAGATGTGAGAGATAGCAATGATGGCGGAGTGTATATGGAGCGACATACAAAGTGACACAGCCAAGCAAGCCGATTTGATAGTAAGTTACGTTGTGCCCAGGCGTCATTATGTAATGTGTGATCATTTACTCGATATCCATTGGTGATTGCCATATGCATATTGTTCTATTGGGATGGAAATATGTCAACTTGCCAATGCAACCAAGACTGCAGTTGTAAGCACTGAGCCGATGATACCCACCTAGGTCAGGGCGCAGTTGTGTTGGGAGCGTTGGGAGGCTAGGTAGGCACCGAACGCAACTCGGATATTTTGCTCATATGAATAACCCATTCCACAATATCTTTCTTCATGAAGGGCTGATATTGCAATACCTGCTGATTTCCATTGCTGGACAAAACCAACCCACTTTTCTTTCTAATCTTGCTGTAGATATCTGTCATAGTGGTGTCTAGTATTGGAAACAAACCAAATCGGTTCGTGACAGATGAAACCAAATCGGTTCGTGACAGATCAAACCAAATCGGTTCATGACGGATCGAACCGAGCGGGGATTCCATTGGAGTTTGATCCAACATTTGCAAATTTCTGCCAGTTTGTCACAAACTGGTTCGCAAACCAATGAATTTCGAACAACAAGACGTAAGCCAGTTCTTGTCCGATCAGTTGAATGTTTTTTTATCTTGTAGTGCTTGAAGTTACCTACCAGAGAAAAAAACAATCAAATCGATTGGACAGAAACTCAATCACTCAAAATTGTTCAAAATTCGGGATCAAATATGGTGGAGTTGGGGCAAAAATCTTTACAAGGATTCGGTTCGAATGGATGAAACTGATTCGTCAATCCTCACAAATCCCTATGGTTTGTTGCCAACTCTACCAGTGGTCTGAGATCCTGCCATTATAAGACGACTATAAATTCCTCAATGCAGGTGGTGTGACAGCAGAAGAATCAAGCTTGAGCTTCGTACTACAGTTGTACCAATGGCTCATTGTCTAGATAAGAGGTATGCATGATTGAAGCCCAGCAGTATCGGAATAGATAACGATATAGAGGTGATATATAGTCCAATGACATTCACCAATTCCAATGGTAAATGGTTGTAACAATAGATCACACAGTGGCTGTGGCTTTCCCAATTGTTGTATGGGCTCCTCTACTGAAGTACTTACAATAATACACTTCCTAATATTTGCAAACAATATCCAAGCATCTGTATCTAGTAAAATGATAAGTAAAGACTGGATCTTTGATACTTAGGCTGCCTGATGATATGCAGTGTCAGTCTGGAAGACATTCCTCAGATACTGTGAATGAGGTTCATGTCAAAAGTGAACTCTGAAAGGTTCTTTTGATTTGTTAATGGCAGTGTTGATACTATTACAGCTGTTGAGAGGTTCTGGATCTGCAAGCTGCAAGGCAAAACCACTGAAATCAACGATATTGACCCAAGAATGGCAGTTGGAGTTGTATGGCGCCATGATTACATGATATGTCAGTGTGAGGAGAACAAATGTCTTTCTCAGAAAAGTTTTCATGCTATGAATATGATAAAACATCTGCAGGTGGTCGTGTTAGGGTGCGGCTCTGCAGGTGGCTAGCGCAGATAGCTCTAGCTTGACTTCGGCTGCATCACCAATAACATTCACTTCCAAATGTACGAAAGGTTCCGCTTACCCACATTGGTAGTAACACTTGGCTTCCGACAGCCTCATGAGCATCAGAATCGATCGAAAACTACGCACGATGGTTGATTCACCTGGTTTACCCTCAAACCAGTGCAATGTGGGCAGTTTGGACGCCTCACATGCATCCTCCAAGTACGCAACCATGTCTGCTATGCACGACACACACGACATGCAGGATGTCAGTTATAAGGACAGAATTGACCTGGCTGAATCGATTTAGTTTAGCAGCAAGTTCGCAACCTTGGCCATCACAGGCTTCGAACCTGATGAACTTTGCACAGCAGACTTCATTACGAATCGGAAGAAGATCATCGATGAAGACGCAGGGCCCTTGTCTGACCAAGCAATTGACTTGATCAATGCTACGGAGGATGTTGTCCAGGATTCCGGGGTGGGTGTCCAGGGTTGAGAGCTTAGGGGTTCTAGGGGTTATGAAATCCAAGAGCAGAAAAGCCACAGTCGAGAATAGCGTGTAGCTAAAGAAATGAGGACTGTACGCAAGAGACTTGATCCGGAATCACCCAGTGTCAAAACAGTGAAAGCCAAAGCTAATTGATTGTTTTATAGACAGGAGAACAAGTGGAGAAAAAAACTTATCCTCCGCCAAACACCTGGTTTATATATACAGTGATTTCACTCGTTCCATAATACATCCGCACTCCAGCTTTCTTTGTACACTGCTTTCGTACAATTCCATTATCTCCCGTAAAATCCTGATTCGAAACCTTATTCCATTCTCGTTGTGCTTTACCCTCTGTTCGAAACGTGATTTCATTGTTGTTGTGCTTTAGCCATGGTTCGAAACCTGATTTCATTCTCGTCAGGCTGCAGCCTCCGTCTGAAACCTGAATCGATTCTCGTCGTACTTTATCTTCTATATTATTCACCGATCATCACTCCAGCACCGATCGTCGCTCAACACAACGGTGATAGTAGCTCCCCCCTCTCCAATGCCAAGTACCTACGAGGTCGACGATCCGGGCTTGCCAGGTTGTTTCATGTGACAATGCTCGATAGCCTTCAGTCCATCTATGTTGATCGCAGGCTCCCAGCTGCACTTGTCGTAGCCCCTCCGTTTTGGTACATACTGCAGCTGGCTCCGGAACTGCCTGGAATCATCAATCCGCTCAACTTTGTACTCCTCTTCTCCATCCACTATTACCGGTGGTGGTTGTTCTTGCTGTTTATTCAGGAGGGGGTGTTGAGCGGCTTTCTCCAACCGAGATATCAGTTGGACATGGTGGATGTGTAGCTGATTCGGTAATTTGATTCGATAGGCCCAGGGACTGATGACTTCGGTAACTTCGTATGGTTCTATGCATTTCCAATCGAGTTTCGTACTTGGTTGGGTTGTTGATATATTTCGTACGTCCAGCCACACTTTACCGCCGGCATCCAGCGATCTGCCGACCCTTCGGCACTTGTTGGCTTGTTTGGACTGTATGGCTTGGGCCCATTTCATTTCGGCTCTGAGTTGGCTAAAATGTCGTTCCATTGGTTGGGCCATCTGCTGGGCGTTGACTTCGCCAATATCGTTAGGATCTTTTATAGGATATTGGCTGAAAGTCATTTGTGGAGGAAAGCCGTAGTTGCCAAAGAACGTGGAGCAATTAGTTGTCTCTGAGGTATGATTGTGAGCTGTGAATTCTGCCAATGGTATCTACCGAACCCAATCGTCCCGCTGGTAATTAACAAAGTTTCGGAGATACTGTTCAATTTCTGCATTGACTCGTTCAGTTTGTCCGTCAGTTTGGGGATGAAATGTGGTTGACAATCTTTGTTCAATTCTCCATCTTTCAATGTTGTGTTTCCAGAATTCCGAAGCGAATTGCAGTCCTCGAGCGAACACGATTGTTGCGGGCAGTCCGTACAGCCTGAACACTTCTTTGACCTACATTTCTTCCTGCTTCTTTCCATCTACTTGATGCGTACAGGTTACACAATGTCGCATCTTTGTTAGGCTATCGACAATTACCCATACTGCGTGCAACCCATCACATTCTGGCACTCCCACTACGAAGTCCATACTCAAGTCCTCCCATGGTTGCTCTGGTATTTCACACAGTAATAACAAGCCATGAATTTTTCAGTGGGTTGCATTGTGCCATTGGCAGGTGTGGCAGTTGCGTACATAGCAATCCACATCCTTCCTCATATGATTTCAGGAGTGACTTTGGCTGAGCAAGTTTTATGTTTTTGCTCGTCCTGAATGTCCCGCGACTGGGGAGTCATGGCATTGTTGGATCGACTTGGGCTTATCCTCGTCCGTCAGATTGATTTGTATTTCCGAAATTTCCAGTGACTGGTCCATATATGTACATAGTCCTTCGCTACTGTCGTATGGGCAGTACTGACATACATTGTTTATTCATTTCCATAGCTCTTCGGAGCTTATGGAGTTGCTATCCAGGTTGACTGTTTCCGCCAATTCAACAATTAATTCTTTGAATACCCTCTCATTGAGGTTTTCCGTTTTGAGCATAATTTGCTGGGTTTCGTCTGCCCCCCCCTTTGGAGGCATGTTTCCTGGCATTTTTGTAAGTGCATCGGGTATTTGACCTTGCTTTCCTGGCTGGTAAACTGTGTTGAATTTAAACCATGACAGAAAATAGGACCATCTGGTCTGCCTTCCATTTAACAGTTTCGATGTCATGAAGTACTCCAGGTTCTTGTGATCGGTAAGAATCTCAATCAGATGTGCTGAACCTTTGCATTCGGGTCTCCAGTGTTCCAGGCTTTTGACCATTGTGCCAAATTCTGGGTCATAGATTTTGTAATTTTTTTTGGCGGGAGAATGTATCTAGGAGAAGAAGGCCACTGGGTATGGCAATCCTTGATTGTTATACTGTGAGAGGGCTGCCGTGGATAGGTAACTTGAGGCATCGGTTTCGAGGACAATCCCATTTTCATAATCGAAATGAGCTAGCTCTGATGTTGTTGTAAAGGCCCTTTTGAGTTCCGCAAAAGCCCTTTTTTGATCTGGTCCCCAGTGAAAAGGTACTAATTTTTTCGCAAGTTTTGTTAGCGGTTGTACCACCCTGCTGTGATTCCATATGAACCATCGATCAAAGTTAGCAAAGCCTACGAAGGCTTGGACTTCTTCAAGTTTCACCAGTGCTTCCCAGTTTTCAACTGCTTGGACTTTCTCCGGGTCCATTCTGATTCTGTTTACTCCAATGATTAATCCTAGTTATTTGACTTCTTCTTTATGACACTCATACTACCCTGCTTCTAGGTAGAGGCCGGCTTCCTTGAGTCATGTTATTACCGCTCTTCCGTGCTCTGTATGTTCTTTTAGATTATGGCTGTAAATGAGGATGTCGTCCAAAAAGTCCGTGCAGTATATATCGAAAAAGGGTGCTGCGTATCATTGATACATTCTTGAAATGATGCTGGCGCATTGGTGAGTTTAAAGGGCATGACTAAGGATTTGAAAAGTGCATATCAAGATCTGCCAGCCATTTTCCATTTGTCTCTTTCCGCGATTCAAATCATCTTATACGCATCGCGGACATCTAAATTGGTGTAATACCAGGCAATTGAGAGTCTTAGCAAGGTTTCTTGAATTAATAGCCGAGGGTAACAGTTTTTTATCGTTTCTTCATTTAGGCCTCGGTGATCGACACAGAACCTTAGGCCTCCCCACGGCTTCGGAATGCAGTGTACTGGAGCTCCGCAAGGTGAAGAGAACGACCAGATGAATCCCTTGGACATGTTCCTCTTCATCCATTCTTTTAATACTTGAAGTTCATTTCGAGATAAGCTGTAAATAGGTCCGAACAGTGGGGTAAAGCCATCCTGTAATTCAATCTTGTGATGGTAGGGTTGATGCGGTGGAAGTGTTTCTGCAATTACTTTACTGAACACAGGTAGGAACTCATGGTACTATTTAGGGATAACTTCTTCAAGAGGCTTTCGTTGTAAATCTTGTATTCCTAGGACTTTGTTGATCTCATTGAGCATGACAGCATAAACCCTGAGTTTCTTCTTTTTAAGTCTCCTCATGAAAGATGATACTACTAGTGTGCAGATGTCTAATTTCGGTTCTTTCTGATCTGTGGCTGTGGTTTCCATGTGATTGCCCCATACCCATACGCTCGAATGATGCTGACAGTGCTGTTGGCAGTAACTGCTTTCGAAGGCAATCCTGCGGTTCTGGAATTTGACCGTAACATTGTTGGGTTGTAACCATGGCAATTCCAGCACGATCGGGTAATGCTCTATCTTTGTTACCACCGCTGGATATTTTTCCTGGTGTGATCGTATTCCTATGTTCAACTTGGCCATGGTCGTGATGGTTCCTGATTTGATGGGTCTTCCATCGATAACTTCTAACTCTCTTGATTCTGTTAATCCCTTCCCTTCTAAATGATGATGGCAAACAAAATATTTATCCACAAAAGCTATTCCTGTGGCTCCGCAGTCAATTAGGTCGGGTGTGTTCATTAACCTGTCTCCAATTTTCAGCAAACATTTTACAACATGATGTTTGCTTTCCATTAAAGACTCCTTAATTTCTGCACTACTAATCGAAAACTGCAAAATTCCTGAACATAATTTAACAACTGTAGGCAAAGGAGATTCGTGCCCAGCACAATGGCCATTCTTATTGCACTGGCCCAGACTTTTCCAGACTTGACTTCTTTTGCTTTCCCTGTTCCCGAATCTGCGTCCATTTCGTTTCCTGCTTTCTTAATAGGTGTTACTTCCACCTGTCCTGATGCTACTTTCAATTTTCTTGGGCACGATACCACGAAGTGTGTGCTATCCCCGCAGTACATACAAAGTCCTTCTTCCCTTCACCGCTTGCGTTCTTCCAGAGTAATCTTCCTCCCCTTAACTGCTGAAAGGTACATAGGAGCAGGGCCGTGGTGACCTACCACAGTGCCTGCAGGTGCTGTTGCTGGGGCAGGTGTGGTGTTGCTCGTGGTTTCCTGTTTCTCTGACCCTGCTGTCCATCTTTCTGACAATCTCTCTGGAGCTCTGACGTGGATTTGGGAGTCTCTTTTTGAGTACATTTTGACAAATTCCATCAGGTCCGACGGGATGTCGCAGTGCTGTAGTCAGTCCTTCAGCTCCTCAGATAGGCCTTGATGTAACACTTCCAACTCGACTGCTTTGTTCCAATTGATGTCAGGTACCCACCATTGGAATTCTGCATAGTATTGTACAAATTCTCGATCCATTGCTTAAGTTTAAGTAGTTCCCTATTTGCTGTGGCCCGTATGTCTTGGTCACCGAAGGCCCACTGCAACAAATCCAGGAATATTTCTAGTGACTCTAACTTCAGATCTCCGGTTTTCTTGTCGATGTACGGTTGATTTTGATTCAGAGCCACGCCTCCTAACCAATTTGCTGCATACCTCATTTTGGTTTGTTCGCTGAAAAATCATGCCGGTTCATCCGCAATTTTCTTGGCTAGTTGTGCCATCCATCCTCGGAGTGCCCATCGGTCTGCGCCAGAGGACCTGAGAATTTCACTGCCTTTGTGTTCTCTACCACCGTTGCCACTATCCGATGTTCTCTGCCAGTGCTAATACTTGCTTGTCCTGATCCCGATATTCATTTCTTTCTTCCCCCAGATCCTTAACTGTTCCTCTATTTCTTCTTGTTTCTGTGTGGAGTTTTCCATCCCTTCTGGTATTCTGTTTTCCAATCGTTGTTCTAGATCTGTGATCTTGGATTGCAGATCTCCATGTGTGCAGACTGGTACTCTTTCCTCCGTGGTTTTTAACTTCTGTTACGAATGATGCAGCTCTTGTTTCAGGTTATTCCATTACTCGATGACCATGTATCTTTCTGCCAACAACTCCGACACGCGTGCCTCCGCATTCTTCACAGATTGCCATTCCTTTTGCAATTTGTTCAAACTGCTGGTTGTCGGTATCTGAGCAATGGCTGTTAGTCCTGGGTTGATGTCCTGAATGTGACTCCTGAGTTGCTCTTCATTTATGATCTCTGTATTTGCCAGCATTAGGTGTTCCAGTTCCAATTGTAGTGCCCCCATCAGCATCACATCGCAGATTGCTTTCGAAGTGTCTTCTGACATTTTTGCAATTTTCAAATGGTGATTGGTATAGATATTTATTGATTTTCCAGCCGAAGGTTTGTGCTGCTTCAAGGCACTCGTCACAGATGTGTCTCCAGATATTGCTTTGCCAGTATATCCAGCAGTCGTTGCCACAAGAAATTTCACACCAAATGCACTTAATTGGATTCCAGCACATCAACGCCTGGTTGGATACCACGGCAATGGAATTTGGCGAGTGAGGGTCCACAGTGAACAAAGAATACAATCGCGTTGCTCGATGCAATCAAAAAAGTTATCAAATTCCTCTATGCCGCAGTTGCAGGTACGTATTTCAGTCCACTCCTGAATTGTTGCACAGTTGCAGTGGATGGATAGGTTTGGAGAATCATGATCTAAGTCTTTTTCTTCTTCTGATCAATTCCACAATAAATACAGTCACAGGACCATTCGTCCTCGCTCATATATTTAGAAGTGCCACTGCTTGTCAAAAATGTTTGGATTTGTAGGTCTTCGAAAGGTCCACTAGCACGGTAAGAAGATGTGGCTCCAGTAGTGATAGATAGCCAATCTGTTTTCGAAGTTGCTGGCTGATTTATACACTTTGCAGGACGCGTTGCAAGTGCAATGACAGTAATAGCAGCCCAAGCGGTGAGAATAACGGCAGATAAAACAAGAATATAACCGGTAGACTTGATTTTAGACTTGTTCATCTTTCAAGAATTCAGGGCTGGGTGTCGAGGGTTCAGAGCCTCGGGGTGCTAGGGGTTATGAAATCAAAGAGCAGAAAAGCCAGAGTCGAGAATAGCTTGTAGCTAAACAAACGAGGACTGTACGCAAGAATCTCGATCCGCAATCACTGAGTGTGAAAAAAGTTAAATCCAACGCTAATTGATTGTTTTATAGACGGGAGAACAAGTGAAGAAAAAATGTTATCCTCTGCCAAACGCCTGGTTTATATATACAGTGATTTCACTCAATCCATAATACATCTGAACTCCTGCTTTTTTTGTACACTGCTTTCGTACGATTCCGTCATCTCCAGTAAAACCCGGATTTGAAACCTGATTTCATTCTGGTCATGCATTTGCCTCCGTTTGACACTAGATTTGACTCTCATCGTGCTTTAGCCTTCGTTCGAAACCTGATTTCATTCTCGTCATGCTTGAGCCTCCGTCCGAAACCTGATTTTATTCTTGTCGTGCTTTATCTTCTACATTATTCACCGATCATCACTCCACCACCGATTGTCACTCAACACAACTGTGATAGATGTTCACCTAGAGATGATCAATGCTGGCCGGTCAGAGAGTCTCGAATGAGCCGAATAATTGTCCAAGATTTGCGAACTCAACCAATGCTTAACTGCAAAAGTCAAAGAGTTGGAGGCTGCTCAGCCTGACAAAGGCCCACACAAGGAGTTGGCGGCAGCTCACCAAGCAATAGGCATGCTGGAGCAAGAGCTCTGGATTGAGAAGCGTCGCTCTGCCAAGTGTAAGTGGCGGCTGGAGATGTGCAAGTCGGAATGGGAGCACACTACCTTTCATTTCACTTTGGAACAACACCTCAGGAATACTGCCCATGCCATCGGGTGGGTCGGCACTACGGGTTGGGTAGAGCATACAGTGATACAGCTGACAGGTGACGCAGCACCCTGGGCCATGCATCGTTTCGCGATAAATACGCCTATCAAATTGTCCATCTTTTGCATGGAATTGAAAGCTATGTATATTCCGTCCAACCCCTTGGACCTAGTCAAACACGAATGGGTGGTGCTGAGCCTAAAGAAGGGATTACCGGCTACAGAGTTTAATGTGAGTTTCCGATTCCTCCATTCAAAGTTAGATCCGCACCAGCCAATGCCAGCCCCAATGTTATCCGACGCTTAAGGGTACAAGCTTGACAAAGGCAACCAGGGAGTTTACAAAGACTTAGTTCGGTATATTGGCATGAGCGATAGAACTCCAACCCTTGAGCAGCGCATAGAGCACCTTGCTGCATTGGACACATCACTCAACAAATCTCAACCTGCAATTGGCTCCAACGTGAACTCTGATACAAATACGCAAGCCTCAGCCAAAACAACGGAATCCAAGAAACACGATTAAACTGGTACAACTGGCAAGGCCAAAGACGATGGTTTAACCTATTACAACTGTTGTCAGATGGGCCATATCTCTCACAACTGCCCAAACCGTGACTTGATTAAAAGTTACTCAAGCATGCTTTGGTCAGCAAAGATGCCTTGAACGCTAAGTCTAGCCGCACACACAAGGGCAAAAAAATGTGAGGTGCACCGTCTTGTAAGAAAGAGAGTGGTCAGCTTGCCGAAGAGAAAGAGGTCAAACAGGCAACAAATAGTGAGGCAGGAAGCATGTGAGAGAGTCTTTCAGACTCGAACTCTGAGACAGGAAAAGTCATAGGAGGTCAGTAGCTGCGGCTGTACCTCCTATAGAAACACCATTGTAGACAGTATTGTCAAAGAAGGGTGGCAAGCATCTGCGAGATAGTCAATTCAAGATTTTCACCGGTTACCATTACTTGAAAGTAAGTAAACTCCACAACTCAGTGGTCGATCTGATAAGATTTTATGGCAAAATACCATACCAAATGAAGTGGGGCTGGTGAAGCAGCAAAAGGGCAAGAGATGTGAAGGATAATGGTGCGTTGGGAAATTACATTGATCGGAAGTTCATTGATGAGCTGAGATGTCAAGGGGCCTGTCTAAATACCAAAGATGTGGGATGAATGATCATGGAGACTGCCGATATCAACGCAGAGAATGGCACAGAAGAATGCCAACGCGTAAAATTGAATCTACGACTTGGTTCATCCTATGTCTATGAGGTGGATTTTACGGTGTATGATGTCAAGGGCTTTGATATCGTGATAGGCAAAAGATGGATGTGCGACATTGATTGCCGTTATCAAATTGACCAGGACAGTAATGAAATGTGGATAGCTGATGACCTCTGTGAGGAAAGAGAGGATGGCCAAATACACTATGTAACAGGCTTGCACCCCTTGGACGTTGACGAAATTATAGTGGAGCAAGAGACATTTATGGGCAAACACATCATACCAAAGGCAAAACCCAAAAACATATCGGCTAACCTGTTGCAGTGGGCCATTGTGTTCACAGTGTACCATCATGGCGACAGCAACACCCACCCCACGGACGAGCCACCAGGACAGTTTCAACCACTGTTGGTAAAATTTCAGGGTCTCTGTGGCGAGCCAACTTATTCAAATTTACAGAATAGAAGGCAGGCTGATTACGAAATCAAAACAGACCCAAATGGCAAGCTGCCATTCCACTCACCATATTACATTGCTCTGTGTGAAGAAGTAGAGCTTCGGAGGCAGATAGACAAGGCAATTTGCTGCGGTTGGATGTAGCCCTTTCGAAGCAATTTCGGCTGACCAGAATTATTTGTGCCAAAGCCTGACAGTACGTGGCATATGTGCATCGATTATTGCCCTGTCAATGCTCTAACTATCAAGGACTGTTATCTTCTCCCTCACATCAAAAATTAACTCAACTCCATGCATGGCTCATGCTGGTTGACTGAATTGGACTTGGCAGCCGGCTATCATCAAATTCGCATTGCAGCAGCCGATCGACAAAAGACAGCCTTCACCACTAAATTTCGCTTATAGAAGTGGCGAGTCGTTCCATTTGGCCCGGCAAATGCACCGAGTCGGTTCATGCACATGATGAACAGCATTCTAGAGCCAATGAAACCAAAGATCATCATCGTATACCTTGACCATATTATCAATCACAGCAGTACTGTGGTGGAACACATTGTACATGTCCGCGAAGTGCTGACCTTGCTAGCAGAACATGGGCTCAAGGCCAAACATTCCAAATGTACCTGGGTGTGTCAGAAAGTTGACCTCTATGGTTTTGATATTGACAATGACGGCATCTACGTCCAGGAATAAAAAACCTGTGCGGTCCTGAATTGGCCACCACCTGAAAACAGTAAGGACGTCAGAGGCTACCTGGGCCTCACCAGATACTATAGGAAAGTCATCCAACATTACGCTCACATCACCCTACTGTTGTACACTATTGCCACCCCTCTGAAAGGGAATGGTGACGTTGGGGGGCAATGCGGAGAGCCAAGGAAGGGTATTTGCTCTCCATTAACCGGGGATAGGGAATGCCAGCATGTTTTGAACACCCTCAAGAAGGCACTCGGCAATGTCCCTGTCCTTGCTCTACCGGACCCCAAAGCAAAATATTGTCTGCAGGTTGATGCCAGCCAATGTGCGCTAGGCGCAGTACACTCCCCGGTGCAACACAAGGAAGAAAAGGTACTGGGATATTGCCGCTGAAAATTACACAATGCAGAGACACAATACCTGGCATACGACAGACAACTGTTAGGTATCTGAGATGTGGTATTTTGCTAGAAATTTTGCCTTCATGCAGCCGAGCCGCCATTTTTTGTATACACTGGCCATGCAACTCTGCATTGAATACTTACACAACCACACCTCACTGAATGTCAGATGGATATCCTGACAATCGTCCAGATCTTTGACAGGGAGGTCATGCATATTCCAGGCATTCAAAATTATGTCGCGAATGTATTGTCTTGCCACCCAGATTTTCGACAGGAGCGTTGTAATCTGATGGCACTTGAAGTTATGGTGGCCAGAGAATGGATTGAAAGTATCAAGGCGGGCATCATTGAGGACAAATGGTTAGGGCCTATTTCACATTTCTTGGCCAACCAGAATCAGCGCCCCCCACCGCCCACTGTATCGAGCAAGGAGCACAAATTATGGGTGTCAGCACAACAGTTCTATTGGGAAGAGAACGGCCTACTGTGGTTACAAGGTGACTAAGTAAAGAAAGAGATGGGGAAAAATGCAAGGGCAAGGAAGAAGAACAGAGAGGAGGAAACAAGGATGAAAGAAAAGGAAGAAGTAGCAGAGAAAGACGCAAGGGCAAGGAGGAAGAACAGAGAAGAAGAAACAATGACAAAAGAGAAGGAGGATGAAGGAGAGGCAAAGAACAATGCTAAGCAGGTGCGGCTAGGTATTCCAACAACGATGCAAGAACAAATCCTACATGAGGCCCATGACATGTGAGCGGGAGGACACTTCAGAGTAGATCGAACATACCCACACATGAAAGACAAATATTTCTGGAGCAAAATGTGATGAGACACGCAGCGATACAATGCCAGCTGAGACTTGTGCCATCAAACTGACCACCAGAGCGGGAAATCCATGGGCCTCCTGCCACCACTTCCTATAACCAAAGGCCGTTGGCAAAGAATTGGTATCGACTTTATAACTGATCTGCCGATCTCAGCAAATTGCCATGACTGCATTGGAACATTTGTTGACCACTTGACAAAGAGAGCACTTTGGCGAGCCTGTGAGAAAACAATTTATGTGCCAGCCTTTGTGCCCATATTCATTGATGACATTGTCCACCTACACGGTGTTCCATATGAGGTTGTATCAGACCGCAATGTTCATTTGACAGCAGACTGCTGGAGCGCAGTTACGAGAATTCTGTAGACAAAGCTGCTTATATCGATGGCGTTCCATCCAGAAACAGATGGTCTCTCTGAGAACTCGAATGAAACTGTCTTGCAATATTTACAATGCTTTGCAACTCATGATCAGAGAAACTGGGACGATTATATTCCTCTGGCAGAGTAGGCATACAATTCCTCCGTACACCGTTCGACATAGCAGATGCCATTTGAACTCAACCTTGTTTATACACCGTCGTTGCCGCTAGACATAATTGCACACCTCCAACGGCCGAATGGTACACCTAGCAAGTTCGCAGCGGGGTCATGTACAATCATCCACAGTTTCACAGATTTGACATCATCGGCTATCACTCGTCTCGGATGCCAGAGCCCATCTTTTCGGGTGGCTAGAAAACATATACCCACACCATTCATAGGTATCAACGGCTAGTTAAAGGCCGCAGTTGCTTCTGCTCCGAATCTCCCATGACAAACTAACAGCCGGCAAACAACTGAATAGTATCAGCCCAGAAGCTGATAACAAATGGACAGTGGGCAAACAACTGAATGGCACCAGCCGAAAGCTGACGACTGCCGGAGGCCAAAGAAGACGTGCTGACACGGAACAGCGAAGCTACTCTCTATCGAATGAAGCCTAATTGTCTGGAGATCATCGGATGGAAAGGATACCACTGGTCCGGAGGTACAAGCCTGCGAGCTTGATATCTTGAACGATACCGATGGTCTGAATATAATCTACTGACGATAAAGGTGATAGAGAATCGTGAAATGGAGGCAGCGGTAGTTGCAAAGGAACAGGTATTGGTTCGAAGAAGGTCTGAAGGCGGTTATGGTGCTGGAGCTCTAGAGCAAAGCGTAGATAGCAGTATTTGTTAGAAAGTGAAGACAAAGGTATAAAAACATTCGGTTTTTCAAGGGTAGAAAGGCTTCAACTTTCCCACCGAGAAGAACAAGCCCTAACAATATACGCATTGAAAAGCTATTCTTTTCATTCAGAATCTTTTTGTGATTTCACATCCCGAACGAACCTTCTGATGTATCATTGAAGCACGTCCCAAATTAAGTATGGATACCACTTTGACTGGGTAAACCTTGAGCAAAGCTCCCGGTGTTACATTATGTTGATACCAAAGAAACACTTCCAAGTAAGGTATTTTCGTTACCCACACCAATGCATCAAGCGACATTGATGCCATATGACTCCAACAGTCACTGTCGAGTCAACTTCTTTGATTTCGCTGGAATCCCATCGCAGCTTGCAGAACTAGAACCTCTCAAATAGCATCGACACTCTCCTAAATGAAACATAAAAACCTCTCGAAGATTACTTTTGCAACGCACCTGATACGCCGTATCTGTAGTATGTGAACTGGACAGACGCAGCCGGACAAGATGGGGGTCCAAGTATCGACGATCCAGTCTTCGCTGATCATTGGACATCATACCAAGGCTTGCACATCGATTGCGAAGATCAGGAAGTGTGTTATTGTGAACACATCTACGGAGGAACCCGCACAACAATTGGAAGAGCAGCAGCCTCTCTATCCACCATTGTCACAACCATTTACCATTGGAATTGGTGAATGAATTTGGATGAAATACCACCCCTATTTTGATACCTATTTTCACGTTGCTGGTCCTTGATTAGGTACACCCCCCACCCTGACTACGAATTGTCAGTACAACTGCAGCAAGAATCTGGAGCTCGATTTTTCTTCTTTCACACCACCACGGATGAGCAATTCTACGTCGTTCTACACTGACCGGATCAGATACCAGCATGACGGACGACTACACGGTGGTTAGAAGGAAAAATATGTTGATCCTATCCAGCGTTAATGATCAGCAGGTAACACAATACCTGCCCATCACAATGAAAGGCATTCTGGACTGTGTTATTGAGCTTTTGGATGGAATCAATGAGGAGCTCGGACAAATGAACACCCATATTTTTGATTCAGGGGAGAATAATTTCGAGATGAAGATGGCTTTCCCAGGATTGGCCAAAACTTACGAAGGCCTCAACATTAGACCAAACGAGATATTTGATGCCGTTCATCTGGGCGTGAACAACAAGGAAAGTGCTCCATACGAAAAGCATTCGGACATAGTCATCCAATCCTAAGTATTTGCGGCTAGCATCCAGGCAGCCTTTGTTCAGATGAAGGCCCAATGAACCGAGGCCTGCGACGAGCTGCGGTTAGCCCTCAGTGAGCAAATCCAACATTGAGCAACCGCCTGGGGAACCCTTTCAAGACTGCTCAATAATAGCAAACGAACCCAAAAACGCCTTGCCCTGCAAGTGCGTACCCTATCCCAGGAGCTAGCGAATGTTTGGATGAAAGCCCAAGATGATGGCAAACGTATGTCCAGACTATACACCAAGTCTGGTCAGGAAGCAAAAACAATACAGGAGGAAGGACAGAAAAAGGCAGACAACGCAGAGAGGAAAAGGTAGACAGCACAGCAAAAGATGAAGAAGGACTTTGAGCGGAATTTACAGGAATTCACTGGAACTTTACATACGAAGCTCTCGGATGCGAGAACAAAGAAATCAGTACACAAAATGGCCAGGTCAGTATTCACACGAAATGAAGGGGATACCAAACCTGTTGAGCAGAGATTCCATCGTTGATACACCGTAAGTAATGGCATTGGAATATGTATCAAAGAGGCTGTGACACCAGAACCACATGGTGATGGAGACGGCGCAGGAGGCATTGGACGAGACCCCCCAGGGGACTCCGAGTCTTTTTGCTCCAGCTCGATTAGCTCCAGATCTTCCAATAGTTGACACGATGATCTCCCATCACTTTCACCACCAGGAGGCACAGTCTATAGTTAACCACCTGCACTACTGCCTGAACTACCACTACAAGTACCACCTCACCCACCGAGAGTTCCAAATTCAGTCAAGAAGCAGATGATTGAGCTTCCCTACATGTTGAAGGGAGATCCAACGGACAGGTCGCAATCCTACTGCCACTGGATTACAGGTGTGGATTACTATCTCAGCATCTTCAAAATTGAGTATGACGATGACCACAATGAACTCATATTCGTTGGAACTATGCTTTGAGAAACAGTGTTGTCCTGGTATAACAACCAAAGAAAACAGCTTAGGAAGCATTTTTAGGTCGACACATGGTTGGCATTCACCAGCGCTATGGAAGAATAATTCATTGACCTGGAGGAAAAAACGGAATACCTCAAAAAGCTGAACAAATCGCATGTCAAGGGAGATATCCGGGCTACATCGTAAAGATGGAGGACTTAAACTACCATGTCTGCTTATCAGGGATTGCATGGTGGGAGGGTCTACCCAGCGCACTCAATGAAGAAATCAAAGATCAAATATTCTTTTCGAAGATTACCCCAAACAACGATGCAGAATACGAATCATGGCTCAAACATATCATCCTCAAAGATGAGAGACGCCTGCAAGGAAAGTATCAGCACAATGATCACAAACCCAAATAGAAGAACAATTATAAGAAGAAGCGTGATGGTGATGGTGACAAGGAGAATCAAGGAAAGAAGAACTTTGAAAAAGGTTCTGACTCCAAGAAACTTTGAACGGAGAAGCAGGGATCCAAGCCAGTTGATAGTGATAAAGGCGAAGCCCTCAAAGGCATCCCAGAATCGGTGGTGGAAGCATGGGCCAAGCTTAATTAGTGCAAGTGGTGTGGTTCATCGGAGCATCGATGGGTATTCTGTAAGAATATCATCAAGCTCTCCTCCAGTTAGAAAAAAAAGAAGGATAAGAAGCCTGAAGTGGACATGCCAGAAGTAATCACCTCTGCTTCGAAGGTCAATCCCAGGTTCATCACAGTTGTGTTGAATGACGATCGGTGGTGGAGTGATGATCGGTGAATGATATAGAAGATGAAGCACGACGAGAATGGAATCAGGTTTCGGACAGAGGCTAAAGTATGGCAAGAATGAAATCAGGCTTCAAACGAAGGCTGAAGTACGACGACAATGAAATCAGGTTTCGAACTGAGGCTAAAGCATCACAAGAATGAAATCATGTTTCGAATCAGGGTTTTACGGGAGATGACAGAATCGTACGAAAGCAGTGTAATAAGACAGCAGCAGTGTGAATATATTATGGAATGAGTGAAATCGGTGAATATATGAACCAGGTGTTCGGCGGAGGATAAGTTTTTTTCTTCACTTGTGCTCTCATCTATAGAACAATTAATTAGCTTTGGCTTGCACTTATTTCACATTCGGTGATTCCGGAATGAGTCTCTTGCGTACAGTCCTCGTTTCTTTCGCTACAGGCTATTCTCAACTCTGGCTTTCCTTTTCTTGTATTTTATAACCCCTAGAACCCCGAAGCCCTGACCCATCGACACCCAGCCCTGAATCCTTGACAGAAGAATAAGTCTAAAATGAATTCTACAAGTAATATATTTGTTTCATGTGCCATTATTCTCACCGCTTAGGCTTCTATTACTGTCATTGCGCTTGCCACGCCGCATGTACAGTATATAAATCAGCAAGCAACTTCGAAAACAGATTGGTTATCCATTGCTACTGGAGGCACATCTGCTTACCGTGCTTGTGGACCTTTTGAAGACCTACAAATCCGGACATTGTTGACAATCAGTGGCACATATAAATATATGAACGAAGACGCAAGGACCTGCAACTGTATTCATTTTTGCTATCGTTCAGCAGAAGAAGGAGACCTAGATCACGATTATCCAAACCCAACCATCCAGTGCATCTGTCCAACAATTCAGGAGTGGACCGAAATACCTACCTGCAACTGCGACATAGAGGAATTTGATACCATTATTGATTGCACCGAGAAATGCGATTGTATTCTTTGTTCATTGTGGACCCTCGGTCTCGAAACTCTTTTGCAGTGCTACCTAACCAGTCGTTTATGTGCTGGAACCCTATTCAGTGCATTTGGTGCGAAATTTCTTGTGGCAACGACTGCGGGATATACTGGAAAAACGATACCTGGAGACACATCTGTGACGAGTGCCTTCAAGTAGCACAAAGCTTCAGCTGGAAAATCAATTAATATCCACACCAATCACTGTTCAAAAATTGCAAAAACGTCAGGAGAATCTTCAAGAGCAACCTGCCATGTGACGCTGACAGGGGCACTACGATTGGAACTGGAAAATATAACACTGGCAAATACGGACATCATGAACAAAGAACAACTCAGGAGTCATATTCAGGACATCAACACAGGACTAACAGCCCTAGCTCAGTTACCGACAACCAGCAGGTTGAACGAATTGCAAAGCAACGGCAACCGGTGAAGAATGCAGAGGCACGAATGTCGGAGCTGTTGGCTGAAGGACACCAGGTCATCTAGGAACGGAACAACCTGAAACATGAGATGCTTTATACACAACAGAAATCAAAAACCATGCTGACAAGAGTGCCAGTCCGCACACATGGAGACCTGCAAGCCCAGATCACAAATCAAGAACAACTATTGAAAACAGAGCACCAGAAGGGACGAAAAACCTCAGATAGGATCTAGAAAAAACAGAGAAAAAGTTAACAATTTGTGGAGAAGAAAGAAACAAATATGGGGATGAGGTCAAGCGAGTCTTCGGACTGGCAGGCACATTGGGCAGTGGCAATAGTGGTAGAAAACACAAAGACAGTGAAATTCTCAGGTTCTCTGGAACAGACCACAGGGCACTCCAAGTATGGATGGCACAACTAGCCATGAAAATTGCATATAACCCGGGAAAATTTATCAGCGAACAAACCAAAATGAGGAATGCGGCAAATTGATCAGAAGGCGTGGCCCTGAATCAAATTCAACCGTACATGGACATGACAACCTGAGATCTGAAGTTAGATTTAAAAGAAAATTCCTGGATTTGTTGCAGTTGGCCTTTGGAGACCAAGACATACGGCCCACAGCGAATAGGGAACTGCTCAAACTTAAGCAAAAGGATCGAAAATTTGACCAATACCACACAGAATTCCAACAGTGGGTACCTGACGTCGATTGAAACGAAGCAGCCCAGCAGGAAGTGGTACGTCAAGGCCTATCTGAGGAGCTGAAGGACTCACAACAGCACTGCGACATCCTGTCGGATCCCTGGGAATTTGTCAAAATGTACTCAAAAAGAGTCTCCCAAATCCACGCCAGAGCTGCGGAGAGAAAGTCAGGAAGATCGACAGAAGGGTCAAAGACACACGAAACCACGAGCAACACCACACCTGCCCCAGAAACAGCACCAGTAGGCACTGTGGTAGGTTATCTTGGCCCTGCTCCGATGGACCTTTCAGCCGTGAACGGGAGAAAGATCAATCAAGAAGAATGCAAGCGGCGAAGGGAAGGATGCCTTTCTATGTACTACGAGGATAGCAGGCACTTCGCAGTATCGGGCCCAAGACAATTGAAAGTAGCATGACGACAGGCGGAAGTAACTCCTGTCAAGAATGCAGAAAACAGAATTGACGCAGATTCGGGAACAGGGAAAGGAAAGGAAGTCAAGATGGGAAATGTGTAGGCCAGTGCAATGAGGATGGCCATTGCGCTGGGCACGAATCTCATTTGTCTACAGTTGTAAAATCTTGTTTTGGAATTTTGCTGTTTTCGATTTATAGTGCAGAAATTAAGGAGTCATTAATGGAAAGCAAACATCTTGTTGTAAAATATTTGCTGAAAATCAGATACAGGTTAAGCAACACCCTCGCCCTAATTGACTGCTGTGCCACGGGAATAGCATTTATGGATGAAGATTTTGTTCGCCATCATCAGTTGGAAGCAAATAAATTATCAGAATCCAGAGAGTTAGAAGTTATCGATGGAACACCCATCGAATCAGGAACAATCACGACCATGGCCAAGTTCAACATAGGAATACGATGACCCCAGAAGCAATTACCAGCGTTCGTAATAAAGTTAGGGCATTACCCGATTGTCCTGGGCTTGCCATGGTTACAACTGCATGATATCATGGTCAAATTTCAGAACTGAAGGATTGCCTTCGAAGGCAGTTGATACCAACAGCACTGTCAGCATCATTCGAGCGTATGGGTATGGGGCAATCACACAGAAACAACGGGCGCAGATCAGGAAGAACCGAAATTAAACATCTGCGCGGTAGGAGCATCACCTTTCGTGAGGAGAATAAGAAAGGAAAAACTCACAGTGTATGCCGTCATGCTCTATGAGATCAACATAGACCTGGGGATTAAACATTTACCAGAAAAGCCTCTTGAAGAAGTCATCCCTCAAGAGTACCATGAGTTCGTATCCTTGTTCAGTAAAGTAATCGCAGAAACAATTCCACCACATCGACTGTACCATCACAAGATTAAATTACAGGATGGCTGTACCCCACCATTCGGACCCATTTACTGCTGATCTTGAGAGGAACTTGTCCAAGGAATTCATCTGGTCGTCCTCTTCACCTTGCGGAGCTCCAGTGCTCTTCGCTCAAAAACCGGGGGGATGCCTAAGGCTCTGTGTCGAGTACCGATGCGTAAATGAAGAAACGATAAACAACCTTTACCCCCTGCCATTATTTCAAAAAACCTTGCTAAGACTCCCGAAGGCCCGCTATTATACCAAGTTAGATGTCCGCGATACGTATAATATGATTAAAATCGGGGAATGACAGGAATGGAAAGCGGCTTTCAGAACTCGATATGGACTTTTCAAATCCTTAGCTACACCCTTTGGACTCACCAACGCGCCATCATTGATTCAAAAATTTATCTAAGATATGCTACGCACTTCTTTGGACATATTCTGCACGGCCTTTTTGGACGACATCCTCATTTACAGTGATTCTCTAAAAGCACATAAAGAGCACGTCAGAGCGGTAATCACATCATTCATGGCAGACAGCCTCTACCTGCAAGCCGGGCAGTACGTGTTTCACAAAGAAGAAGTGAAATAACTAGAATTAATCGTTGGAGTAAACGGAATCAGAAGGGACCCAGAGAAAGTCCAAGCAGTTGAAAACTCGGAAGTACCAGAGGATCTTAAAGAAGTCCAAGCCTTCTTAGGCTTTGGTAACTTTTATCAACGGTTTATATGAAATTACAGCAGGGTGGTACAACTGCGAACAAAACTTACCAAAAGGTTAGTACCTTTTCACTGGGGACCAGATCAAAAATGGGCTTTTGCAGAACTCAAAAGGGCCTTTACGACGGCACCAGTACTAGCCGATTTCGCTTATGAAACGATGATAGTCTTCGAAACCGATGCCTCAAGTTACGTATCCATGGGAGTCCTCTCTCAGTACGACAATCAACAAGTGCTATACCCAGCGGCCTTTTTCTCTAACAAATATTCACCTGCCGAAGAAACCTACCAAACCCACAACCAAAAATTCAGTGTGATGGTGAAAAGCCTGGAACAATGGAGACCCGAATGCGAAGGTTCGGCATATGCGATTAAGATTCTTACCGATCACAAGAACCTGGAGTACTTCATGACATCGAAACTGTTGAATCAAAGGGAGACCAGATGGTACGAATGTCTGTCGAGGTTGAAATTCAAGATAGTTTACCGGCCAGGAAAGCAAGGTCAAATACCCGATGCACTTACAAGAATGCCATGGGACATTCCTCCGAAGGGGGGGGCAGAAAAAACCGAGCAAATGGTGCTAAAAACGGAAAACCTCAACAAGAGGGTACGCAAAGAGTTAATTGTGGTATTTGCGGAAACAGTCAACCTGGATAGCGACTCCATAAGCCTTGAAGAGCTATGGAAATAGATGAAGAATGTATATCAGCACTGCCTGTACGACAGTAGCGAAGAACTATGTATGAATAAGGTTCAGTCGCTCGAAATTTCTGAAATACCAAACCAACTGACGGACGAGGATAAGCTCAAGTGGATCCAAGAAGATTGGGTTCGGTGGATACGATTGGCAGAATGCGCAGCTAACAATCATAACTTGGAGATGAATGATTGCTCCGCGTTCTTTGGCCACTATGGCTTACATCCAAGAATGACTTTCGGCCAACATGCAATCAAAGATCCTAACGATATTGGTGAAGTCAACGCCCAGCAGATGGCCCAACCAATGGAACAACTTTTAAGCGAACTCAGTGCCAAGATGAAATGGGCCCAAGCCGTCCAGTCCGATCAAGCCAACAAGTCCTCAAGGGTCGGCAGATTGCTGGAAGCCGGCGATAAAGTTTGGCTGGACACACGAAATATATCAACAACCCGACCAAACAAGAATCTCGAGGGGAAATGCATAGTACCATTCAAAGTTACCGAAGTCATCAGTCCCTGGGCCTATCAAATCAAATTACCAAATCAGCTACACATCCACCATGTCCAACCAATATCTTGGTATGAGAATGCTGCTCAAGACCCCCTCCTGAATGCAAAGAAAGAACCACCACCACCAGTAATAGTGGACGGAGAAGAGGAGTACAAACGTGAGTGGATAGATAATTCCAGGCGGTTCCGGAGGCAGCTGCAATTTGTAGTAAAATGGATGGGTGACAACGAGCGCAGCTGGGAGCCTGCGAACCACGTAGATGGACTAAAGTCTATTGATGATTTTTACATGGAACAAACTAGCCAGCCCGGATCGTGAATCTCGTATGTACTCGCATTGGAGAGGCAGAAGCTACTATCATGGTTGTGTTGAGTGACGATCGGTGGTGGAGTGATGATCAGTGAATAATATAGAAGATAAAGCATGACGAGAATGGAATCAGGCTTCGGACGGAGGCTAAAGCATGACGTGAATGAAATCAGGTTTCGAACGAAGGCTGAAGTATGATGAGAATGAAATCAGGTTTTGAACGGAGGCTAAAGTACAATTAGAATGAATTCAGGTCTCGAATTGAGGTTTTACGGGAGATGACGTAATCGTACGCAGGCCGTGTAAAAACAAAGCAGCAGATCAGATGTATCATGGAACGAGTGAAATCACTGTATATATACACCAGGCATTCAGCGGAGGATAAGTGTTTGTCTTCACTCGTGCTCTTGTCTATAAAACAATCAATTAGCTTTGGCATTTACATTTTTCACACTCAGTGATTCCTGATTGAGTTTCTTTCGTACAGTCCTCGTTTCTTTAGCTACAGGCTATTCTCGACTCTGGCTTTCCTGCTCCCGGATTTTATAACCCCTAGAAGCCCGAAGCCCTGAACCCTCAATACCCAGCCCTGAATCCTTGACAAGGAGTCTGACTGACCAAATTCTGAAACCAGGAGCAGCTTCAAACTATCAAGTGCTGAACAATGTTGACTTGGATGGTATGGAGATTAACGGATGAAACGAGTTTCTTTTGTCTTTCCTGTGGGATCGCGGTCTTTCCGATGAGTTTTTTGAGGTACAGCCACCTCAGGTTTTTGGTATACATGGGTATAGACATCTGTATTTCTTTTGGGTTTTCATTTGGGTCTTACCAATGTGGTCATTGGTATTATAGCTTTCGATATTCAATATATTTCCTTTCCGCTGCTGAGGAAGGGTGCCTCAGCATGAGTTCAATACTTGAAATATGCTGTTCATATAGCATTCAAGCATGAATAAGTGACAAAACAATTACCATCGAGCTCGATCATACTCTTTAGAACCTGATTCACCTAGGAATTCACAAATTGTTGCAACTATGACACATTGCGGCCCAAGCTGTATTGAATGGCAGTATATCATGGTTGTCAACCAAAAAGATCGAAAACACAAGGCTGCCGCGAGCACACCCCACCCTGTACCCAAGGAACCAAAGCAACAATTATCACATGAACAAACGACAGGTTCAAGATCCACAATACGTATCTTTGCAAGCTTTCGAGACGAGAAGAACGTCCTAGTAAGGGTTCTCTTGGATACGGGATGTGATACACCTACGATGTTGAAGCAGTGAGCCGATTCACATGGTGTTCCTTTAGTGACACGAACTGAACCAAAGATTGTCGAAAACTACCATGGTCAAAGAGTAGATGGAGCGAGTTGGCCATACACCTTCCCAGTCAATCTGCGGTATGAATCCCATTATTCAAAGAAACCGTACATATTTGGTCCAATAGAGCATTCATGTAATATCATGTTACCATACTGGTGGATCTTCAAGCCTGGAGCATTTAGCGGAATTACCGAAGACAATGATAAGCTCTAGTTTACATCGTAACATTGCCATTGACATTGTACAAAGGCAGCAACATCTTCATTCTAAATCGAATATGACGATTCCATATTGAAGTTCGATACTGACTCTCGATGGATCAGCGTTATTGGTTCAATTCATGTCAATTCGGCACATGAAATTGAGATCGAGTATGTAGAGCAAATTCCATGGCAATACAGAGACTTGGAAACATAATACAACGGAGAAACTGCCAATGCTCTTCCGCCTCATCGATCCTACTATCATGCCATTGACTTATAAGGTGGAAAACAATCTCCATAGGGTCCTATCTAGGCTCTCTCAGAAATCGAGCTTTCGGTCCTTGAAGAATATCTTAAAGCAATGCTTGATTCCGGGAAGATATATCCAAGCAAGTCACATACGGGTGCACCCATACTCTTCGTTCTAAAGCCACATGGAAGAGGCTTACCATTGTGCGTGAATTACTGAGATCTAAATTGTGCGATGATTATGAACCAATATCCATTGCCGCTTATGGAGGAATTAGAGACAATGTCGCTGGATCGAGGATTTGCACCAAGATTGATTTGAAGGCGGGGTACGACATCATTGCAATTGAACATGGTCATGAATGAAAAACAGCATTTCGTACCAGATATAGACATTATAAATACCTAGTTATACCTTTCACATTGGCGAACACACCAGGTATATTCCAAGATATGATAAACGAGATCCTGCAAGATCTAATCGATGATGGAGAAGTAGTCTATATACATGAAATCGTTGCCTATACAGAAAACAAAGAAGACCATGTGCAAATGACTCGAGAAGTCCTGCTTCGACTAAAGAACAACCACTTGGCTATCGCACCTCATTAGTCCGAATGGCATCAAAAGCAAGTTGAGTTTCTCGGGTATCTGATATTGGGAGAAGGTGTCAGTATGTCAGAGGACATGATTGATACTATTCAGAAATGGGAGATTCCTGAATCTGTCAGAGACGTCCAGTCTTTCCTTGGATTTGCCAACCTGTATCGACGCTTCATCAAATGATTTTCAAAGATATGCCATCCCTTCACTGAGTTAACCAAGAAAATGAATGAAAAGTTCAATTGCAAAGCGAATCCCAGAAATCAAATAGCCTTTGATATGCTAAAGAAGTACTTTACTGAGGTTCCCATATTACCACACTTCAAGCCTGTTTGGCCCGTTGTGACTGAGACTGACGCAATAATTTTGCAATTGGCGCAGTACTCTCCCAAGTCATGGTTGGTCGAACACACCGAATAGCATACCACGCCCGAACAATGGATAAAGCCGAGATCAACTACGAAATCCAAGACAAAAAGCTGCTCCCCATAGTATTCGCATTCAAAGAGTGGAAACATTATCTCGAACATGCAGCTCACCCAATCAGTGTCTTCACCATTCACAAGAATCATGAATACATTGCATGTACAAAGATCTTGAATCGGAGACCAGCCTGCTGTGCTCAAGAGTTGGCGGGACATGATTTTAACATATTCTACTGACCTGGTAGTACATATGGAAAACTGGATGCATTATCTAGACATTCGGATTACCGCCTTAAAACAGGGGGAGGTAGCGCTGAAGAAAACCAACACCAGCCTATTCACCGTATTCTAAGACCCGATCAGTTGGTAACCACTGCAGGAGAATCAGTATAAGTAATGATGATGAGGTCACGAGGGGAACCGATTGCGATTTCTTCTGCAAAGTTGAGAGTAATTCCAGTCATCTAGTTCAATTCGTGGCTGTTAGAAGGAGTGGTCAGCGCTGCTGACAACGATGCTGCATGGCAAGACGAGTACGTCCGAGCTTTGGAAGGAAATCCAAGCCCAGATATCTTGTTCAAAGACGAAGCCCTGCATTATAAAGTCAGGCTGTGGATCCTGGAAACTCTGCATTTGTAGAAACAGATATTGCAAGCGGAGCACAACTCGAAAGTGGCTGGACACATGGGGCAGGACAAAACAATCGAGCTGGTCAGACAAAACTTCTTTTCACCGGAAATGGAGGACTTCTTCAAGGATTATGTGTGCTCATGCCCTGAATGCTAGAAAAACCAAGTGGCTCATCATCCTCGCTACGGTCTTCCACAACCTCTCGAATCAGCATACTGCCCGTGGGACTCTATTTCCATAGACTTCATTATCGAATTACCGGTATCAGACGGATGCTCATTCGTATGGGTAATCATTGATGGATTTATAGACATGGCTTACTTCATTCCATTGCAAGATGGTGAGCAGAACGCTTCAGACCTGGTCAAAATCTTCTTCAAAGAAGTATGGAGATTTCATGGTTTACCATCGAACATAGTGTCAGATCGGGACTCTAGGTTCACGTCCTCATTTCGGTAGAAGCTCTTGACATCAGGTTAAAGATGTCATCGCAATTCCACCTTCAAACGGACAGACAAACGGAAAGTGTCAACCAAACATTGCAATGCTATCTGCGGAATTACTGCAATTCTGAGCATGACAATGGGTCTGAAATGTTACCAATGGCAGAGTATGCCTATAATAACTCACTCACCAGCGCTATGAAAATGTCACCGTTCTTTGCAAACTGTGGGTTCGATCCTCGAAAGAATTGGCCCATCAAAGCAGAAACCCAGAATGCGGTATCTAGGAACTGCATTCACTGGTTAACCAGTGTGCATGCACTCTGCCGTAAGGGCTTAGAGCAAGCACCGGAAAAACCGAGGCAGTACCATGATAGGCGTACTAAGGAACCTCCGAAGTATTGGGTTGGTGTTTTAGTTATGCGAAATTGAAAGAACCTCAAAAATCGAAGACAATCTAGGAAACTAGATGCGAAGCTTCATGGACCCTTCAAGGTCTCGAAGGTGCTCTGGCCCACCGCTATCAAGCTTAGGCTACCAAGTCGATAGCATATTCACAATGCCTTCCATGTATCACTCATCGAACCTTATCGACTTGCCACCAACCCTACTAGACCTTCACCCGAGTTTACTTCAGCCAGAGGGCAGAATGAGCTTGGTTATGATTTCAATGGCTATGAATACGAAACAGGTAACGAGGTCGAAGAGATCATGGGCCGCCAGTATAGCAAGGACCTGAAACTGGTAAATATATCTGGTTAAGTACAAGGGCTATCCGGCAGAAGCAGATTGGACTGAGTAACCTCATGAGAACTTCGACACAAGAGACTGTGGAAGGAGTATCACAAACGGAATCCTCAGGACGTGAAGGATAACAGGATTAAATGAACAGTTGAGCTAGTATCTTTTCCCCATGCAGGGTTTTCAATGGCTAGCAAGATACCTGACAAAGAAATAAGTTTTTGGACACATGGGGTCATATTTTCCAGATCATCAAAGAAAGATGGATTTGGTTTTGGGCACAAGGGGTCATATTTTCCAAACCAAGAGAAGGATCAATTGGGTTTTTAAGGGTACATAGGGTCAAGATTTTCCCAAATCAAAGAAAGGAAAAGAAAGCAAAGTGTCTTAGATGGATGCAACCTGATTGATTGATTCTGCTTGCTACAATATGTGTCCTGTGGACGAAAGCAAACTGATTGTTCAATTGTGCTTGCATGTCTCGGAGTGGGTGGTCGAAGTGAAATGGTCTGTGGTGATTCACTATGTCGAGAAATACAAATAATTCACTTCAGCGTGCTAGACCATTTTTCGCCTAAGGCAACGAGGAGCAGATTAGTATGGAGTATGGTCATTCAGCAATGGACTCTCTAAGTGATGGGGTAGTTTTACACCTAGCAAGTTTGCAGCAGGGTCATTTAAGATCACCAGTAATTTTCCTGATTAGACATCATCGGCTATTACTCGTCTCGGATGCCAGTGCCAATCATTTCGGATGGCTAGCAAACAAACACCCACACCAACGATAAGCATCTATGGCAGGTTAATGGCCGTGGTGGCTTCTGCTTCGAATTGCCGACAACAGACGCACAGCCGGCAAATAGCTGAATTGCATCGGCCAAGAAGCTGACGACAAACAGACAGCGGCAAACAACTGAATGGCGCCAGCTAACAGCTGACAACTGCAAGAGGCCTGAGAATACGTGCCAACTGTCAACAGCAATGCTGCCCTCTATCGAAAGAGGCCTATTCGTCTGGAGGTCATCAGATCAAAAGGATACCACTGGTCCAGAGGCATACACTTACGAGCTTGATGTCATAAAGAATACTGATGGTTTGATTATCATCTAAAGACGATAAAGATGATAGAGGATCGAGAGATAGATGCTGTGCTAGTTGTGAAGGAACGGGTATTGTTTCGAAGGAGGTCTGAAGGCAGTAATGGTGCTGCAGCTGTACAGAAAAGGGTAGATAGAAGTATTTGTTTGAAAGTGAAGACAAAGGTATAAAGACCTTGGGTTCTTCAAGGGTAGAAAGGCATCATCCTTCTAAGCGAGGAGAACAAGAAATGACAATGTATGTATTGATAAGGTATTCTTTTCGTTGAGAATGATTTAGTGATTTCCCCTCCTGAGCAAACCTCCTAACGTACCTTCAAAGCAAGTCCCAAATCAAGTACAGATACAACATTGACCAGGTAAACCTGGAGCGAAGCTCCCGGTGTTACACCGGATACCAATGAATCGGCAAAAACCTTACAAGGCCGTGATTTCATCCAACGATTGCAGCATATTTGGGTAGTCACCAGAAATGAACTCCACGATACATGAGATGAACAGATGGCTGAGGCTGATCAATCGCGATGCCCAATTGACCCCACTATCGCCGCCGGTTCGAATGTATTTTTATATACAGAAGGTGCACAAATCACCTATGCCAACATCAAACCTACGCACCGCAAACAGGTACATCATTATATTGGCCTATAGAAGATTTTCAATATCCGCGTGAATACCGTCAAACAAAATCTTCCAAACAACGTGATGATACATCATCCTGTCGACATCAGCAGGCTCAAGGTTGACCATACAGACAACTCTAGAGTCGCTTGGTGATCTCCGCCTCCACGGGTACAGACAAGTGGTGTTGGTACAAGTTTTCTCATCAAATCAATTGCAAATGACCAGGCAAGTTCTGATGGAACCTGTTAGGAATATTAGGTGAAATGGGAAGAATGGGACGAGAAGGATAACACATGGCAGCCGGAGAAGAATATGGTAAAAGCAAAAGAGATGGTGAAGCAGTATTGGAAGGCAATAGGCAGACGGCCAAAGGGGAAAAGACAAGCGAGATTGAAGATGGCGTGAGAAACAAGTTTCATTTTCTTTCTGGAGAAAGCATTATGTTTGTTTGTTTGTTTGTTTGTTTGTTTGTTTCTCAGTTGTGGCAGCGAGACGGGAACCCCCATTGATTTCATTTGTTCGGCCGGTCAAGTGACATTGTGGAGGCATCTTTGGTTTTGATCTTGGTGTTTTGTTTCATCAAGTGGTTTTTCGAAGATGATTGGCGAAGGTTGTGATGCATGTGGTCATGTCAGGGTGCGGCGCTGTGGGTTGCTCATGTAGTTAGCTTAAGTGCAACGCCGGCTGCATTACCAATAACATTCACTTTTCAACATACAACATGTTCCACTTACCCACAACATCTGGAGTGTACTTATATCACCAGGAGGTTCACTCTATGTTTACCTAGTTGAAGTAGTATCTGTACTTAATTCGGGACTGCTTCAAAGGTTGGTCAGGAGGTTAGCTCAGGATGTGAAATCACTACAAGATTCTGAACAAAAAAAATAGCTTTTCAATGCATATATTGTTGAGCCATATGCTCCGCACTGAGGAGGTTGATGCATTTCTACCGTCGAAGACCACCAGGTCTTTCTACCTTCGTCTTTGCCCAAACAAATACTTCTATCTACACTTGTCTCAAGAGCTCCAGCACCATATTCACGTTCGAACCAATGCCCGCTCATTTCGCAACTCCCACGGTTCTCAATCTCTCGATCCTCTATCATCATTATTGCCATTCGAGTATCAACAGATCATCAGTATCATCCAAGACATCATGCTCGCAGGCTTGTGCCTTGGGACCAGTGGTATATATTCGATCTGATCATGTCCAGACCAATAGGCCTCTTGCGATTGAGAGCAGCTTTCCTGTTCACAGTCCGCACGAATTCTTAGGCGTCAGGCAGTTGTCAGCATTGGGCTGGTGCCATTCAGTTGTTTGCCGGCTGTCCATTTGTTGTCAGCTTCTCGGCCGATGCCATTCAGCTGTTCGCTGGCTATTTGTTTGATGTCAGAGATTCGGAGCAGATGTGTCAACGGCCACTAACCAGCTGTCAATACCTATCGATGGTGTGGGTATTTGTTGGCTAGCCATCCGAAAGATTGGCTCTGGCTTCCAAGAGGAGTGATAGCCAATGATATCTAATTAGGGAAATCATGAGTGATCGTACATGACCCAGCTGTGAACTTGGAACGGGTGACACAACCCACTCTCATACACAGTTCCTCTCTGAACGACCATACTCCATACAAATCAGCTCATTGTTGCCTTTGGCGAAAAGCGATCCAGTGTGCTGAAATGAATTATTTGAAATCCTCGATATAGTGAATCCATACAGACCATTTCCCTTCGACCAGCTTCAGACATTCAATTCAAATCGACCAATAAGCTTGCTTACATCGATATGAGGGATAAGGCAGCAAGCACATTCGATCAATCAGATTGCGTACATCCTAGACACTTTGCTCTCTGTTTCTTTCTTTGATTCAGAAAATCTTGACTGCGTGTGCCCAAAACCGAAACCATCTTTCTCTTGATCTGGAAAATCAGGATCTCTGGTGCCCTAAAAAACCAAATCCTTTTTCCAGTGTCTTACTAGCCGTCGAGAACCGTTTGTGGGGCAAAGATACTAGTGCAACCGTTGATTGAATCCTGACATTCTTCGTGGCCTCAGGAATCTGTCTATGATACTCCTTCAACAGTCTCTTGTCATCAAAGTTTTCATAAGATTCCTCAGTCCAATTTGCTTCTTCCGGATGCCCCTACCACTTGACCAAATATATCACCTGATTCCGTGTGTTGCTGTACTGGTGGCCCATCATCTGTTCGACTGCGTAATCTGTTTTGTACTTTCAGCCGACGACATCATGACCAAGCTCATTCTGCTCTCCAGCTGATCCAGGTTCAGGTGAAGATCTTGTAGGGTTGGTGGCAAGTTGATAGGGTTTGATGAGTGATACATGGAAGGCATTATGAATATGCCAACGATTTGGTAACTCGAGCTTGATTGTGGTGGCCAAGAGCAGCTTCAAGACCTTGATGGGTCCATGAAGCTTGCCATCTAGTTTCCTAGATGGTCTTCGAGTTTTAAGGTTCTTCCGATTTAGCATAGCTAAATCACCAACCGAATACTTTGGAGGTTCTTTAGTACACCTTTGATGGTCCTGCCCCATTGTTTCCCGTGCTTGCTTGAAGCCTATACAGCACAGTGCATGCATGCTGGTCATGCAGTGACCGTCATTCCTAGATGCCAGAATCTGGGCTTCTGCTTCAATGGGCCAATTTGTTTGAGGATCAAACCCAATGTTTGCAAAGAACAGTGACATTCTCATAGCTGTGGTGTTGGAGGTTCTACCGGGTACTCAAGGTGCGGCTCTATGCACTACCGTGCGGCCTGGCCAAGACTCGGCTATAGTGCACGGCCCAGGTTATCTGTGCGTTGCTAGCTAGTCAATGAAGCAACCTTCTCGCAGCCTTTCAATTACTATCAACATCTCAAAACTCCATTCCTCTCTTTCCTCTATGACTCCTGGCAGCTCTCAATTCTGCGATCTCGTGAAGGACAGGTGCAACAGCAGATTTGCTGGGCATTTCTTGAACAAACTTGACTGGATGAAGATTCCATGCCTAAAAACAAATGGTAAACCAACATTCTTCCCGAGCCTACCCAACAAACGATTCAAATCCAGACACACGATTGAATTACACATTCTTCAACGTTGAGCTTTACGATAAATATTCTGGTTGGCCGGCATTGAGTTCTGGCCTCGATGGGCATAGCCTTACAAATTTAGTAAGAACTTCACTAATCAGAGGAATGGCAGGCGAAGGTTTCAACTGGCCAGTTCTGGAAACCAACAATCATGATGGCCTGATCCATTGTTTCCCAGGAGCTGCTCATGCACCTCCAGATACAGCTACTGCAGACCTTATGGCTATCAGTCATCAAGGAGTAACCAACTTCTATGCCACAATCTACGAATCCTACACCGCCCAAACCAGTACTCTTGGACGTTTGACCGATCGCGTACTGTCTCTCAAGGCCCAGCTCGTCAATGTCATCACCGCGCAAGACGACGCATGGACAGAGATGAAGTAATGGTGCAGTCAATTTGACACAATGATGCAAATGACGGCTCGTGTTGGTGTTGGTGGCGTCAATACTGGCGGGGGACGGGCTCTGTCTAAATTCCACCTTACACAGCATCAGCCTCCACTGTTCACTGGTCTCCCCAAGTTGGAAACTGTCAATATATTCCTTTGCAAGGTCAAGCATTGGGTACGCCAAGCCGGCGCAGCAATGGGGACCACGGAGTCAGATAAGCACATCGATTTCACCTGGCAATTCACGGACCTGAAGGCATACAGTTGGTTTCCGCATTTGATCCATCAGCAAGGTGTCACGATCATCCCTTCTGCAAACAGCTCTTATGCACCTGTGACTTGGCCTCACTTCAAATCTGCTGTTTGCCATTGATTCGTTCCCAAAGTTGCCATTCCCGCAGTTTGAATGGAGATCCACACCCTATGCTACTCCAAAGCAGATGTTGTGGACTCCAACAAGAGATTCTCCGAACATATCCGTATGTTGCAAGCAGAAACTACGATCCCACACCAGGATCCCCTGAATGACAAGTACTCCTCCAAGCTACTTTCGGGAATTGCAGATTTGATTATTGTCTCAGCCCACATGCAAAAGAAACTCCAGCTTGAGACGCCTTTCACATTGGCTGATGCCAAGGAGATGGTCTGTGAATTCTCAGATGGTACAACTTTGCATCCGGCTATCGTGGCTACGCAATCAGATTCGTCCCATCCAACACTCCAATGCCTACTGGTTCTAAGCCGATGGACCTCACTGTAGCTAACTCCAATTCCAAGTGCTACCGCTGAAGTACTTTCGGACATGAAGCACACGATTGCGCAACCCCAGCCACGTCTGTGCGAGTCCAACCATTCTGCGTGCGTGGTGGCGGAAACTGGGGTGGCCTGGATGGAGGTCGTGATCGAAATGATCATTGTCACGGGGGCCAGTGAGGTTCAACCAGATCTACAACCGGGAACATCAATATAATTCAGACCTCCGGGAACAGCAAGATCATGAACAATGATGCTGATGACTTGGCAACGGAACCCTCTGCGGCGGTGCAGAAGACTATTCACAGGGAGGAGGCCTTGGAAAACAACAATTGGGAGTAGTGATAGAACATCCTACTACCCACACAGTTATTGGAAAAGTTAAGAAATTAGAAGAAATAGAGACAGGCAAAGGAAAGTGCATACGGTATGCAAAATTGTACTTGAGCAGCCTGACACATAATGAAATATCTGATTCTCCACCTGACGCTGACATCAGTTCACCTAACGCTGACTTACTACGTTTGAATTCTTCTGTTTCAACCTCCAATAACAAAATTTGTTCACCATTGTCCTTATTTGCTTGCAGTGCCTCAAATCGTTATGTTGATGCCGCTTATGCCAATTCCGTTGTTCAAAAACGTCGAGGTTGCAGGTACATGCAAGTGTCTGTCCCAGGTGTCAAGGTTTCAAGGCTCGGAGTTCTAGGGGTTATAAAAACCAAACTGAGGTAGCAGTGATCGCGGATACTGCGTAACAAACTAGAGACTTGAAATCCGGAATCCCAGATGTCAACAAAGGTTGAAGCTGACGCTATGGATTGTTTTGTTGACTAGAGCACGAGTGAGGAACACAGCTATCCGCCGCAAATCCAGTGCCCTTATATACAGCTAACGCGACCGTCGTCACCTTTGCTCACTCGTTCTAAAATACATCCAAACCTCACCCAACTATGTACGCAATCCTTTCAACCCATAAACCATACCATAACCATCAGGACATAATTTACAACGCAACCATCAGGACCTGTTTCCTTTCTTCAAAACCTGATTCCTTCCATCGAAACCTGTTTCCTTTCTTCGAAACCTGATTCCCTTCGTATTCCCCTATATCCTTCATCGATCCACACTCATTCTCCGATCCTCACTCGACACAACCGTGACATTAGCTCCCCCTCCCAACAGCCGAGTCCCTACATGGTTGGTGATCCGGGTTCACCAGGTTGTTCTGTGTGGAATATATCGATAGCTTGAAGTCCGTCCACATTAACTGCCGGTTCCCAGCTTCTTTCATCGTAGCCCTTCCATTTAACCAGGTGCTGCAATTGGCGTCGAAATATTCGGCAATCTTCAACACTCTCCACTTCGCATTCCTCTTCTCCATTCACGATAACTGGTGGTGGTGCCGATTCGATTTGCCCTGGTGGAGGATCTTCTGGGACTTTGCCCAAGCGCGATATTCGTTGTACTGGGTGGATGTGAAGGTCCTTGGGTAACCGTAACCGATAGGCCCATGGGCTGATTACCTCCATAACTTCATAAGGTCCCAGGTGTTTCCAGTCCAGCTTCTTGCTTGGTCGCTGTGTTGCAATATTCCTGGCGTCCATCCATACTCGATCCCCAGCTTTCATTTCCACTCCTTCTCGTGGATGCTTATCCGCCTGCTCCGCTTGAATAGCTTGTGCCCGATTCATTTCCGCTGTCATTTGTTCAAAGATATCGTTCATTTCTGGGAGAGGGTATGTGCATTTACTTCCCTGACATCGTTTCCGTTTTGAACTTTGATATTGGCTGAAGGTCATTCTTGGATGGAATCCGTAATTGCCGAAAAATGGTTAACCTCCTATTGTTTCCGAGGCATGATTGTTTGACGCAAACTCTGCCATTGGTAGCCATTGTGTCCAGTCATTCCGTTGGTAATTGATGAATACTCTGAGGTACTGTTCCATAATGGTTTTCATTCGCTCCGTTTGTCCGTCCGTTTGTGGGTGAAACGCTGTTGACAGTCTTCGATTGATTCCAAGTCTTTCACAAATGTGACTCTAAAATTCCGAAGCAAACTCAGGTCCTCTATCTGATACTATAGTGTCTGGTAAACCATGTAACTTAAACACTTCTCATATAAACATTTCGCCCAGCGTTTTCCCATCAGTATCGTCCCGGCACGTAACTAAATACTTCATCTTTGACAATCAATCGACCACTACCCATATAGCGTTATACCCCTCGCTTTCTGGTAGTCCCACCACGAAATCCATACTTAAATCTTTCCATGGTTGTTGAGGTACTTCCAGTGGTTTGAGCCATCCGTGGACCTTCTGATGGGTTGCCTTGCTGGGTTGGCAAACATGGCAGTTCCGTACATATCTGTCTACGTCTGCCCTCATGCCTTGCCACTGATGATTTCTTTTGAGTAACTCGAGGTTTTTTGCTTGTCCTGGATGTCTGGCCGCTGGTGTATCGTGATGTTCTTTGATCAGTTGGAGTTGGTCTGATGCTTTGTTGTTGATGATTTCGGTTGCGTTTAAGTACTGTCCTTAGCTACTGTCGAACGGGCAGTCTTTACAAACATTTTGAATCCAGTTCCACAATTCCTCTGGACCAACCTCTTCCTCATCCCGATTGACTACTTCCGCGAATGCTACCACTGATCCCTTTTGTATTCTCTGGTCAAGATTTTCCATTTTTAGCACGATTTAATGGGTTTTTTCTGCCCCCCCCTTTGGAGGTATGTCTCCTGCCATTCTTATGAGTGCATCGGGTTTTTGACCTTGTTCCCCTAGACGGTAAATATTCTTGAACTTGAATCTTGACAGGAATTCGGACGATCTTATTTGTCTCCTATTGCGCAGTTTCGACGTCATAAAGTATTCACGGTTCTTGTGATATGTCAGTATTATAATCGGATGTACAGACCCTTCTCATTCCGGTCTCCACTGTTCTAGGCATATGATGATGGCTCCCAACTCCTGATCGTAGATTTCGTAATTTTCTTCCGCAGGAGTATTTTTCTTTAAAATGAATGGTACTGGGTGAAGGATTCCTTGATTGTCGTACTGTGATAATACTCCAGCAGATACGTAACTTGATGCATCAGTCTCCAACACCCGCTCCTTTTCGTAATCAAAGTGTGCCAGTACTGGTGCTGTTGTGAACGCTTCTTTTGACTCGGAGAATGCTCTTTTTTGATCGGGGCCCCAGTGAAAAGGTACCAGCTTTTTGGTAAGTTTTGTTAATGGTTGAACCACCCTACTATAATTCCTTATGAACCTTCGATAGAAATTGGCGAAACCCAAAAAGGCCTGAACCTTCTTCAATTTTCCGGGTGCTTCCCATTCCCTGACTGCTGTTACTTTTTCTGGGTCCATTCTTATCCGGTTTACTCCAACTATCAATCACAGGTACTTAACCTCTTGTTGATGAAATTCGCACTTTTCGGCTTTCAAGTATAATCCAGGTTCTTTCAGCGTTGTCATTATTGCCCAGATGTGTTCCTTATGCTCCGTGAGGTTATCACTGTATATGAGGATGTCGTCCAAGAAAGCCATGCAGAAGATGTCCAAAATGGTCGGAGGGTATCATTGATGAATTGTGGGAATGATACTGGTGTGTTGGTGAGTCCGAAAGGCATGACTAGTGATTCAAATAAACCATACCGGGTTCTGAATGCCGTCTTCCATTCGTCACCTTTTGCAATGCGAATCATGTTATAGGCCTCCCGGACATCCAGCTTGGTATACCACTTGGCTTTCAATAATCGTACTAGAGTTTCTTAGATCAATGGTAATGAATATCGATTAGTTATCGTTCCTTCATATTAGCCTCTGTAGTCAACACACAGTCTCAGGCCTCTATTTGGATTTTGTGCAAACAAAACTGGCGCTCCACATGGTGATGATGACGACCTGATAAAGCCCTTTGACAAGTTCTTCTCAATCCATTCCTTGAGGACCTGTAATTCTTCTCTTGACATGCTGTAGATTGGTCCGAAAGGAGGTGTAAAGCCTTCTTAGACAGTGATCTTGTGATGATATGGTCTGTGTGGAGGTAATCGTTCAGAAATAACTTTGTCAAAGAGAAGGAGGAATTCATGATATTCTTTTGGAATTGATTGTTCTAGCGGTGTTTCCTGAAGGTTCTTTATTTCGAGGGCGTTGTTGATCTCGTATTATGTTACCGCGTATACTTTGAGTTTCTCCTTCTTATTGCATCTCATAAATAGTATTGCTGCTATCGCACATATGTCCATCTTTGACTAGTCTGATTCTGCTGTTTCCATATGGTTGCTCCATACCCACACGCTCGAATGATGTTGACAGTGTTTCTGACAGTAGTCGCTTTCGAATCCTATTTTGTTCTTCTGAAATTTGACTGAAATGTCGTGAAGCTGTAGCCATGGTAACCCTAGTACTATTGGATAGTGTCCTAACTTTGTGACAAATGCTGGTAATTGCTCTTGATGTCCACGTATGCCTAGGTTCAATTTGGCCATGGTGGTGATTGTTCCTGATTCGATGGGTGTTCCATCTATAACTTCCAATTCTCTTGATTCTTTTAACTCTCTTTCCTCTAATTGATGATGGCAGACGAAATCTTTGTCAATAAATGCTATTCCGGTAGCTCCGCAGTCTATCAAAGCGTGGGTATAAATGATCTTGTCTTCTATTTTCAGCAAGCATTTCACAACGAGATGTTTGCTTTCCATAGAAGATTCTTTCATTTCTGTGCTTGATATAGGAAACTGCGAAATACCAAAACTAGCATTGACTGACAAAGGTGATTTGTTTCCAGCGCAATTGCCATCCTTATTGTACTGGACTGAACTTTTCCCAACTCAACTTCCTTTCCTTTCTTGGTTTCCGAATCTGCATCTCCTTCATTTGCTGTCTTTCTGAAAGGTGTTACCTCTGTTTGTGCTGATGCTGCCTTCAACTTCCTTGGGCATGATGCCGCAAAATGCCTGCTATCCCCACAGTACATACATAATCCTCCTTCCCTGCGTCTCTTTCTTTGCTCAGGTGTAATTTTCTTCCCCTTGACCGCATAAAGATCCATTGGTGCAGGGGCATGATCACCTGCAACTGTTCTGGCTGGTGCCGCGTCTGGGGCAGATATGGAGTTGGTCGAAGGGTCGGACGTTTTGTAGCCTTCCCATCTTCCGGACATCTTTTCTGCCGCACGTCTCCTCAGTTGTGAGTCCCGTTTCGATCATAACTTGACGAATTCGGCGATACTCTCTGGCTCCTCGATATGTTGTAGAGAGTCTTTGAGTTCAATGGATAGGCCTTGGCGTAATGCGTCCAACTGTGCATCTTCGTTCCATTTGATGTGTGCTACGTATCTCTGGAATTCTGCATAATACTGAGAGGATTCGCAGTCTCGTTGTTTGAGTCTCAAGAGTTCCCTCTTGGCTGTTTGTACTTCGTCCTGATCCTCGAATGCTAGATCTAGTAGGTCAACTTGGTCTTTCAGGGTATTGAGTTTAACTTCCCCAGAGATTTTGTCACACCCTGGCATCAATTGTGCCAAAGCCACACCCTTCAAACATCCAACCGTGTATCCCAACTTCTTTTGTTCCGTGATGAACGCTCTTGGTTTTCCAGCAATCTTCAGTGCCAACTGTACCTTCCATCCTCGAAGTTCCTTTCTATTTTCTCCTGAGAAGCTGGCAATATCATTTACCTTCTCTTCTTTGCTTCCCTTTCTCCTGTCGTCTTTCTTGATCTTCTTTCCGTCAGTTTCAAAATTCGAGTTACCTGTTGGCGATTCTCTTCTGCCAGGCTTCTGAGTATCTCCAACTGTGCTTGAGTATCTTCCAGGTTTTGTTTCAACTCTGCTGGGTCTGGATTGCGCTCTTCCAGCTGTTGTTCCAAACTCCGAACTTTTTCCTCCAGATCTCCATGATTGCATGCTTGGGGTACTACCACTTGTGATGCTGATGCCTGATGCGTAAGCAGTAACTCCTGCTTCAGATTGTCCCGCTCGTGAATAATCTTCTTTCCTTCTTCCAATCATTCTGATATTCGTGCTTCCGCATTTTTCACAGATTGCTGTTCCTTTAGCAATTCGTTCAATCTGCTGGTGGTCGGAAGTTGGGCCAACACTGTCAGCCCAAGTTGATATCCTGGATGTGACTCCGGGGCTGTATTTCGTTCATCCCTTCCGTATTCTTCGCTGCCACATTTTCCAGTTCCAATTGTAATGTGCTGGTTAGCGTTACATCATGAGTTGGTCTTGACGAACCTGCTGACATCCTGACTATGGTATTGGGAGGCTGCCGTGAGGAGATTTACAGCTGTAAACCTGGAGCATATTCTTCTGTTCAGGTAGTCTATTACCTGGTCATTGTTCTCTTGGATTTGTTGAACTGCTGCTTCGATTTCCGCTTCTAGAAAGGGGCTAACCATTTACAAGAAAAACACCTCGTGCTTGATAGGCGTTGTTATAATAATCAGTGGAGTTGGTAAAGGGGCTTGATGTAATTCTCGATCAACTACTTTTCCTTTATTCACCTTTCGTTCGTTGTAATCTGTCCACGAAATTTGGCATTCTATGTCCCTGGGTGTTGCTTTGATTGTGGATGCTGATGTTGATGTTTCAGCGTGTGCCGCTCTTCCGATTGTCGTATGTGTGCCTCTGCAGTTGTGTTCACAGTAATACGGTTCTTCGTCCTGACAACTGACGTGTAGACTGTGGTACTTAGTCCAGAAGTCCTCAAACAATGGATCGTTGATTTGGAGTCCTCCTCTGCTCTTTGCAGCTTCCGTCCAGTTACTATTCCAGGGGGAAACTGCTTGTGGTTTGTCCCGAAAGTACGCCTCAAAGGGCTCTTTGGTTTCGAGGATGATTGCGTCGATGCTATCAAATGCGTTCAATGGTTCTGGATCGAAAAGATTGGTGGTTTGTCCAGCTCGGTTGAAGAAATTGATTCGAGATTGTTCAAGTTTGTTGCTGTCGTACACTGGCATTTACTTGAGTATGCTGGATCCTTCTCGTCGAAATTTCCAGATGCACACTACGCTGATGTGTCTCCAGAAACTTTGTACCGTTGACCGGTTTTCGAAGTTGCCAACAGACTTACACACAAGGCACTGAGGATTGCAAGGATGGTGACAAAAGTAACAGCCGCTTCGGTAATGATAACGGCACATATACTTAAATTATTACCAGTAGAATCGATTGTGGACTCGTTCTTCTGTCAAGGTTTCAAGGCTCGGAGTGCTAGGGGATATTAAAACCAAACTGAGGTAGCAGTGATCGTGGGTACTGCGTAACAAACTAGAGACTCGAAATCCGGAATCCCAGAAGTAAACAATGGTTGAAGCTGAAGGTATTGATTGTTTTGTAGACTAGAAAATGAGTGAAGAACAAACCTATCTGCCGCAAATCCAGCGCCCTTCTATACAGCTAACTCGACCGTTGTCACCTTTGCTCACTTGTTCTAAAATACATCCAAACCTCACCTAACTATGTACGCAACCCTTGCAACCCATAAACCATACCATAACCATTACGCCGTAATTTACAACACAACTATCAAAACCTGCTGCCTTTCTTCGAAACCTGATTCCTTCCATCGAAACCTGATTCCTTTCTTCGAAACCAGATTCCTTCTATCGAAACCTGTTTCCTTTCTTGGAAACCTGATTCCCTTCGTATTCCCCTATATCCTTCATCGATCCACACTCTTCCTCCGATCATGACTCGACACAACCGTGATAGCCGGGCAAGAGAAGGCTGAGGAAGATTGATGGCAAGGTTAGCTCAATGTGGCAATAGGAGGCGTAACCAGCAATCAAGTTGTCATTTCTGGTGGGTACACGGTTTTTGTCTTGGGAGGCATCTATGATCCAATTTTTGGTAAAGACTGGATGGCAGTCAATTTACACCTCATCGACCATAAAACTAATACTCTACACATACTGGTGCCTGATTAGACTGTTTTGCAACAATGCTCGTTCCTTCCATCAACAATCATCAGAATATCGCTTGCAGGCCTCCGACCTGACCAAGCACAACTGCGAGATGTTCAAGTGCACCGCAGCACAGTGGCTTGTAGATCGGCAATTAATATGGTGTCCCCGTCCTTCGTTGCCAAGTGCAAGTTATCAAACACCTTTATAGTCAACATCCGGGAATGCGTCGACAAAATTATGGAGGAGGAGGAGGAACCAACTGCACACAAGCCCGCAGACCTCAAAACATGGCAGTTACGAGTTAGGAAGACATTTACAGATCTTTCCAACCACTAACTGGAGTTCCTGCGGTTTTGAGACATGACTTCCGCATAGATACTCATCCGGCAGCAAAGACACCACACTGCCAGCCATATCAGATGTCACACTCGGAACACGCAGCATTCGAAATCCAAATCGCCAAGTTGCTTGCCAATGGCTCAGTTACTGACAGCCAATTCCAATTCGCGGCCCCAGTCATTCTTCTTAAGAAACCAGATGGCTCTGGACTTCAGATGTGCGTTGATTACAGAGGCTTAAATTCAATCACCACCAATGACCGATTCCCACTGCCATAAATAAAAGATCCTATCAATCAGCTGCACGGCTCCAGAGCGTTTACAAAGCTCGACCTGTCCAGTGGTTACCATGAGTTGCACATGTATCCGGATGACAGGCATAAAATGGCGTTTGTCACTCCAGAGGGGTTCTACGAGTGGAGGGTAATTCCGTTTGGGCTGGCCAACGCGCCGTCAGCATTCATGCATGTTATTCATCGAATCCTACACCCGTATAAGCAATTCACCATTGTTTACATTGATGACATTCTGATTTTCTCTCACAATCTGGCTGAACATAAGCTGCACGATGAAACTATCTTGCTGGCCATCACAGAGGCGCGTCTGTGGTTGACCAAGCGAAAGTTCATTTTTGGAGCGGCAGGGACTGTGTCTGTCAGTTTCGAGGTCAACTCAATTGGAATTGACACGGAGGATAAGCAGATCACAGCCATGAGACACTGGCCAATGACGTTGAGTACAACTAAGCTCCGATCATTCCTTGGGTCGGCAGGCTACTATGGGAAATTCGTATACAAATTCCCGCAACAGAAGACAGAATTATATATGTTGAGAACTGAAAAACGTGCATTTTCGTGGCTGCAGAAACACCAGGCCAAATTTGGTGATATTTGCAGGGCTTTAGAATTTGCTTCGATTCTGGCACTGCACGATTCCGAGGGAGACTATATTCTGCCTACTGATGTGACAGGGATGGCGATTGGAGGCATTCTGGTTCAAAAGCGACCGTGGCGAACAAAGAGCTGGCTGGTAGAATGTCCGCTGGGCTTTTTCCCTCGAATATTACACAACATCAAGACGAGGTACGCTGCGTATGACCGCATATTATTGGCAATCCATCACAACTTAACCCACTGGGAGCCTTACGTTGGCAATCGACACACGTCAGCATATACAGATCACACGTCACTACAGCATATGCTGAGCCAGAAGATGCTTTCCAGCCGCCAATCGTGACACTTGAATAAACTGCAGGACATTGACTGTTCAATCCAATACTTCCCATGAGCAGCCAACCTTGTGGCAGATGCGTTGAGTAGAATCCATCATCCAACCTCAGTAACCCCAGTAGCCACCACCAACATTAACACCATGGACATGCAAAGCATCTGTCACGTTGTGTTGAGTGATGATCGGTGGTGGAGTGATGATCAGTGAATAATATAAAAGATAAAGCACAACAAGAATGAAATCAGGTTGCGAATGGAGGCTACAGCATGACAAGAATGAAAGCAGGTTTTGAATGATGGTTTTACTGGAAACAACGGAATCGTACCAAAGCGGTGTACAAAGAAAGCAGGTGTTCGGATGTATTATGGAACGAGTGATATCACTGAATATGAACCAGGTGTTCGACGGAGGATAAGTTTCTTTCTTCAGTCGTTCTCTTGTCTATAAAATAATCAATCAGCTTCGGCTTGCACTTCATTCACACTTGACAGAAGAATGAATCTAAAATCAATTCTACTGGTTATATTCTTGTTTTATGTGCCATTATCCTTACCGCTTAGGCTGCCATTACTGTTACCACACTTGCAACGCATCTTGCAAGATTTTTAAATCAGCAAGCAACTCCAAAAACAGATTGGCTATCTATTCCTACTGGAGACACATCTGTATACCATGTTTGTGGACCTTTCGAAGACGTGAGAATTCAAATATTTTTGGCAATCAATGCCACGTCTAAATATATGAGCGAACACAAAAGGACCTGGGACTGTATTAATTTTTGCTACTGTCTAGAAGAAAAGGGAGATATAGATCACGATTATCCAAACCCAGCCGTCGACTGAAACTGCAGAACAATTCAATTGTGGGCCCAAATAAATACCTGCAACTGCGGTCTATAGGAATTCGATACTATTTTCGATTGCATCGAGGAACATGATGGTATCCTTTTCTTACTGTGAACCCTCGGTCTCAAAACCCACTTGCCTTGGTACCTAGCCAGGCGTCAATGTGCTGGAACCCCAATTAGTGTATTTGGTGTAAAATTTCTTGTGGCAACGACTGCTGGATATACTGGAAAAGAGATACATCGAGGCATATCTGTGACAAGTGCCTTGAAGCCGCACACACCATCGGTTGTAGAATCAATGAATATCTACACCAATCACCTTTTGAAGATTGCAAAGATGTCAGGAGAATGTTCAACAGCAACCAGCGATGTGACACTGACGGGGGCACTACAATTGGAACTGGAGAACGTAACGCTGGCAAATATGAATATCATGAACGAAGAACAGTTCAGGAGTCACATTCAGGAAACCAACACAGGACTAACAGCCCTTGCTCAGTTACCGACAACCAGCAAGTTGAACAAATTGCAAAATAAATGGCGATCTGTACAGAATGCGGAGGCACAAATATCGGTATCGTTGGCAGAAGGAAACATGGTCATCGAGCAACGAAACAACCTGAAACAGGAGCCGCCTCTTACGCAACAGAAGTTAAAAACCACAGAGACAAGAGTACAAGTTAGCACACATGGAGACATGCAAGCCAAGATCACAGATCAAGAACAACGATTGGAAAACAGAGCACCAGAAAGGATGGATAACCTCCGACAGGAACTAGGAGAAACAGAGGAACCGTAAAGGATCTGTGGAGAAGAAAGAAATCAATATCGGGATCAGGTCAAGTGAGTATTAGCACTGGCAGGAACATCGGATCATGGCAACCATGGTAGGGGACATAACGGCAGTGAAATTCTCCGATTTTTGGGAGGACACCAAAGGGCACTGCGAGGGTGGATGGCACAATTAGCAAGGAAAATCACAGGCTAACGAGGGAGGTTACTCAGCGAACAATCTAAGATGAGATTTGTGGCAAATCGACAAGAAGACATGGCCCAGAATCAAATTCAACTAAACATCGACAGGACAACCGGAGATCTGAAGTTAGAGTCACTAGAATGATGATGGATCTGCTGCAATTGGCCTTCGGAGACCAAGACATACGGGCCACAGTAAATCGGGAACTGATTAAACTTAAGCAACAGGATCGAGAATGTGCCAATAATATGCAGAATTTCAACTGTGGGTACCTGACACCGATTGAAACAAAGCAGCCCAGTTGGAAGTATTACGACAAGGCCTATCTGAGGAGCTGAAGGACTGACGTCAGCACTGCGATATCTCATCGGACCTTATGGAATTTGGCAAAATGTGCACGAAGAGAAACTCCAAAATCTGTGCCTGAGCTGCAGAGAGAAAGTCAGGATGATGGACAGCAGGGTCAAAGAAACACAAAACCACAAGCAACACCAAACTTGCACCTGAAACAGTACCCCAGGCACTGTGGCAGGTTCCCATAGCCCTGCTCCAATCGAACATTCAGCAGTCAAGGGGAGGAAGATCATGCCGGAGAAATGAAAAAGACAAAGGCAAGGAGGACTGTGTATGTACTGTTGGGATTCAAGGCACTTTGCAGCAAGTTGCCCGAGAGAATTGGAAGCAGTGTCAGGGCAGGTGGAAGTACCACCCTTTAAGAAAGCAGGAAATGAAATAGACGCAGATTTGGGATAAGAAGTTGAGTCAGGAAAAGTCTTGACCAGTGCAATAAGGATGGTCATTGCACTGGGCACAAATCTCCTTTGTCTACAGTTGTTAAGTTTCGTTTTGGAATTTCGCAGTTCTCGATTGATAGCGCTGAAATTATGCAGTCCTTAGTGCAAGTCAAGCCTCTTGTTTGAAAATGTTTGGCGAATATCGGAGACAGGTTGATCGATACACACGCTTTGATTGACTGCGGAGCCATGGGAAAAGCATTTGTGGACAATGATTTTGTTCGCCATTATAGATTAGAAGAGAAGGAATTTCGAAAAACAAGGGAGTTTGAGGTTATCGATGGAAGGCCCATCGCATCAGGAACCATTACAACCAATGCCAAGCTAAATATGGGAATACAATCACATCAGAAGCAACTACCAGCGTTTGTAACGTAATTGGGACATTATCCGATGGTACTACGAGTGCTATCGTTACAACATCACGACGTAACGGTTAAATTCCAGCTGTGCAGGATTGGCTTCGAAAGCAGCTACAGTCAACAGCATTGCGAACATCATCCGTGCGTATGGATATGGGGCAATCACATGGAAACAACAGCAGCAGATCCGGAAAAACCAAAATTAGATATCTGTGCAGTAGCAGCATCACCCTTCGTGAGAAGAGTCAGAAAGGAGGAACTCCAGGTTTACGCCATCACATTGTATGAAATCAACAATGATTTGGGAATAACTGATCCACAAGAAAAATCCCTCAAAGAAGTCATCCCCAAGAAATACCACAAGTTTTTACCCCTGTTCAGCAAGGTAATAGATGAAACGCAACCACTGCACCGACCCTACGATCACAAGATCAAGTTACAGGAGGGCTTCACACTGCCGTTTGGGTCGATTTACAGTTTATCTCGAGATGAGCTACAAGTTTTAAAGGTATGGATAGAGAAGAACTTGTCCAAGGGATTATCCGGTCGTCTTCATCACCTTGCGCAGCCCCAAATCTCTTCGCTCCAACACTGGAAGGAGGCTTAAGTCTCTGTGGCAATAACCGAAGCCTGAATGAAGAAACAATAAAAATCCGGTACCCCCTGCCATTCATCCAAGACACACTGCTAATACTCTCGAAGGCTCGCCATTACACCAAGCTGGACGTCCGCGATACGTATAACATGAGTAGAATCGCAGAAGGGAACAAATGGAATACGGCTTTCAGAACCTGCTATGGACTTTTTGAATCGCTGGTTATACCTTTCGAACTTACCAACGCTCCAGCATCCTTCCAAGAATTCATCAATGACACACTATGACCTTTTCTAGATATCTTCTGCATGGCCCTTTTGGACAACATCCTTATGTACAGGGATAATCTGGAGGAACACAAGGAACACGTCAGAGCAGTCATGACCACACTTACGGAAGCTTGTCTCTACCTAAAAGCAGAAAAATGCGAATTCCATAAGGAAGAAGTCAAGTACTTAGGGTAAATTGTTGGAGTAAATGGAATAAAAATGGATCTGGAGAAAGTCCAATGAGTTGACAATTGAAAAGCACCGGGGAAACTTAAAGAAGTTTAAGCCATTTTAGGCTTCGCCAACTGCTACCGACGATTCATATGTAATTAGAGTAGGGTGGTACAACCACTAACAAAACTGACGAAAAAGCTAGTACCCTTTCATTGGGGACCCGATCAGAAAAGACCATTTGCCAAACTCAAGTTAGCTTTTACGACAGCACCAGTGCTAGCCAATTTCCACTAGGAAAAAGAGATAGTCTTCGAAACCAACACCTCAAGTCAAAAATCTGCAGGAGTTCTCTCTCAGTACGACAACCAAGGAGTGCTACATCCAGCGGCCTACTATTCCAAAAAAGATTCGCCTGCCGAAGAAAATTAAAAAATTTACGATCAACAATTAGGCGCGATAGTTCAAAGTTTGGTACAGTGGAGGCCAGAGTGCGAAGATTCAGCACATGCGATTAAGATTCTCACAGGTCACAAGAATCTGGAATACTTTATAACATCTCAACTGTTGCACCGAAGCCAGACAAGGTGGTCCAAATTTCTTTCCTGCTTCAAGTTCAAAATGGTTTATCGCCCAGGCAAACAAGGACAAAAGCCCAATGTATTCACAAGAATGCCAGAAGACATTCCTCCAAAGGGGGGGGCAGAAAAAAACCCAGCAAATTGTGCTATATACAGAAAACCTTGACAAGGAGCTAAGCAAAACCTTTGTAGTGGCGTTTGCAGAGACAATCAATCTGGACAACGATTCATCAAGCGCCGAAGAATTATGGAACTGAGTAAAAAGCGTGTATCAACAATGCCTGTATGACAGCAGTGAAGGACTATGCAACCACAAAGAACAACCGTTGGAAATTTCCGAAATTCATATCCAACCAACGGACGAGAACAAACTCAAATGGATCCAGCAATGTTATCATTCTCCGGTCGCGGTGCACCCAGGACGAGCAAAACCTACAACCTGCTAAGTCAAGGCAATTCCTGGAACTAAATGAGAAAGGACGTGGACCGCTATTTACGAAACTGCCATACTTGCCAGCGAAGTAAGGCAACCTACGGAAAGACTCATAGATTTCCTACAACCATTAGAGATACCTGAGCAACCGTGGAAGGACTTGAGCATGGAAGCTTAGTTGGGCTCCCGGAAAGCAAAGGATTCAATGCACTATAAGTAGTGGTCAACCAACTAACAACAATGCGTCATCTGGTACCTTACACAGTCAGCGTGCACGGAAAGAAACTGGGCGAAATGAAAATCAAGGAAGTGTTCAGATTGCACCGACTGCCCGAAACAATAGTATCAGATCGATGGCCACAAGTCACTTTGGAATTGTGGAACCACATCTGTGAAAGATTGGGATTTGAACGAAGACTGTCAACCGCATTCCACTCTCAGACTGACAGCCACACTGAGAGAGTGAATGCAGTAATTGAACAGTACCTTCGAAATGCCGTCAATTATCAGCAAAATGACTGGGTCCGTTAGCTACCCATGGCAGAGTTCGCAGCCAATAATCATACCTCGGAACCAATGAATTACTCCGCGTTTTTTGGCAATGACAGATTCAATCCACAACTGACCTTTGGCCAACATCTGCTCAGAAATCCGAACAACATCTGCGAAGTCAACACGCAGCCGGTGGCCCAACGAATGGAACAACTTTTTTTTGAACTTAGAGCAGAAATGAAAACAGCCCAAGCCTTACAGTCCGAACCGGCCAACAAATTACGAAGAGTCTAAACGGAGTTACAGATAGGAGACAAAGTATGGATGGATGCCAGAAACCTATCGACAGCCCAACCCAGTAAGAAATTGGACTGGAAACAAATTGGACCATATGAAATCACCAAGGTCATTAATCCCTGAGCCTATAGAATCAAACCACCCAATCAGCTACGCATTCACAATGTCCAACCGATATCTCGGTTGGAGAATGCCGCACAAGATCCTCTCCCAAATCAAATACTTGAACCACCACAATTGGTGATAGTCGATGGACAAGAGGAGAACAAAGTCGAATGGATGGATGATTCCAGGATCTTCCGAAGGAAACTACAATACCTCATGAAGTGGAGAGGATACGACGAGCGCAGCTGGGAGCCTGCGGCCAATGTGGATGGACTGAAGGCTATCGACCACTTTCAAACTGAACAACCTGGCAAGCCAGGATTGTGAACCTCATAGGTACTCGGCATTGGAGAGGGGTAAGCTACTGTCACCAGTTGTGTTGAGTGACGATCGGTGGTGGAGTGATGATTGGTGAATAATATAAAAGATAAAGCACATCAAGAATGAAATTGGGTTTCTAACGCAGGCTAAAGCATGACGAGAATGAAATCAGGTTTCGAACAGAGGCTAAAGCATGACGAGAATGAAATCAGGTTGTGAATCATGGTTTTACAGGAAACAACGGAATCGTACAAATGCAGTGTACAAAGAATGCAAGAGTTCAGATCCATTTTGGAACGAGTGCAATCACTGTATATATATCAGGTGTTCAATGCAGGATAAGTTTCTTTCTTCACTCGTTCTCTTGTCTATAAAACAATCAATTGGCTTTGGTTTTCACTTCTTTCACACTTGGAGATTCTGGATCGAAACTCTTGCATACAGTCCTCGTTTTTCAGCTACAGACTATTCTTGACGCTTGAGCCTTCCGGTTTTCGGATTTTATATCCAATAGAACCCCAAGCCCTGAACCCTCGACACCCTGCCCTGAACCCTTGACATCATCAGTGCAGAGGAATGGAAGCAAGAGGTACGTGGATTACTGGTTCAAGATGCACATTTCGGTGCAATTGCCGATATCCTCCGCGAGGAAGCCGAAATAGCCGACGATGGTCAGGCAACTCGGGATTTGAAAGGGAAACACTATCGGAAACACAGCATGCGGGCAAGGCTTTGTCGGCTTTACCATGGCCTGCTTTTCGGCGGGACACTGGAACACACTGTATCACATTGGAGATGCGGAGCAATATCATCACGGAAGCTCACGACTCTCCGCTTGGCGGTGGCCACCAAGGCACTGAAAAAACGCCAGCAACCATCGTATCACTGTTCTATTGGCCTCAGCTGACCCAGTCAATAATAGTATCGGTTCAGGGTGGAATGTATGCCACAGTGTAAAACATTCCAATCAACTCCCCTAGGGCTGACTGCAGCCGCTGCCGATTTTGGAGTCACAGTCTTCAAGAGATAATACGTACTTCATTACCAAGCTGCCAGTCGCAGTGAAAGATAGCTATGACAGCATATTCACGATCGTCGATCCACTAACTATGAGAGTGTGGTTGCAAGCCGAAATGGAAAAACATTTAACTGCAGAAGTGTTCGCACAAAATTATATTAACATATGGGTACGAAACATAGGAATCCCAGACGACATCATCTCTCATCAGAATACGCATTTTATGTCAGATTTCTGACGTTCCCTTACAGCCCAGTTGGAAATTAAAAACCACCAAAGTACCCCTATTATCTACAGACAGAGGGCCATGCAGAGAACCTGAATGCAGTCGTCAAACTTTATTTTAAGGCTTCAGTAGCGCAATGCCCAAAGGAGTGGGATTGTCTTCTTCTACTGGCCAAATTTACATACAACGCTGGGTACCATAAGTTACTTGGGATGGCACTGTTCCCAGCCGATATTGATTTCGTGCAAAGAATGCCAATTGACATCCTTGTTCCGACTCCTAGTCCCGACTGTCAGTCAAATGTCAGCTTGGAAGCTGACAAATTTGCCGACCAGATTATGTCAGACCTTCACATGCCAAGGGAGCGGCTGGAGGAAGCACGGACCAAGAGAATTCTGGAGGCCACTATGTCTCGCCCCCTGAACAACTTCAAGGTGGGAGACTCAGATTTCCTCGATACCACTCTGCTCCTGATTGGCTATGCAAATCTCACCAAATCTGAGTCGTCAAATCTTAACTCCAGGAAATTTCAACAGCCATTCAGTGGCCTGTTTTGCATCGCTGAAGCCATCGGTGTCAATGCCGTCAGATTGGATATGCCTGCTCTTTGGAAAATGTCCAATGCCATCAATGTATCCCAGTTGAAACGAGACCACGTTGATCATGGCCATGAACATTCTCCATCCATGTCATTATAGACGATGACCGATAAGGTCTGGTATACGAAGTGGAGGCAATCCTCAAGCATGTGGGCTGTTCGATCAAAACCCGACATTACAAGGTGAAGTGTCTTGGATACCCCGAACTGGATTGACAGCCATTGGTCAACCTGACAGGTGGATCCAATGAGTTACTGTGGCAGTACCATCAAAAGAAGGGTCTTTTGGTCTATAAGTGGATGCAGGGAGATTGAGGGTGGGTTTTCATTGGTTCGTGAAGATTAAGGATGGGTTTTCGATAGGTTTTCATTGGCAGGAAGGTTCAGGATGGGTTTTTATTGGTTCGTGAAGGTTAAGGATGAGTTTTTATTGATTCCTACTGGGTTGTTGTATGGGCCAGAGTTTTCCTTCTTCAGAATATTCATTTGGAGTGGGAACAGGTTTTTTTGAGCCGGAGATAGTTGTGGAAGGTTCTGCTGTGTACTTGGGGTACGGCTCTGTGTGGCTCTGTGCAGCCCAGCTATGACTCGGCTATAGCGCACAGCCCAGGTCACCTGTGCGTTGCTAGCGAGTCAATGAAGCAACATTCTCTCAACCTCTGAGGTGGTGAAAGTGATATTTTAAGCATAATCTCCCATTGGTAACATCTCGGACCAATTGCCCTGCTCATAATTGCAGTAATTCTGT